>PPJJ03000104.1:0-42604 GCA_003705735.3 Blastobotrys peoriensis | reverse complement strand
TTTTAGGCTTGTCCAATCCCGCTTCCTCCACGCACTCGTCAATGGCCTCACAATCAGCGACAGTATAGCAATTGTCGACTCTGAGAAGGAAATCTCTAGGAGAGCCGGAGCGGTAATAGGCGTTTAACTCTCTACCCACCTCGTCTGCAAGCCTGTGTTCTTCGCCGCGAGTATATTTCAAGCGCACCCACGGAGGTGAAATGGGTCCTGTAATAAACAATTGCCGCCACCGTTGGAGCAACGTGGAGCAACGAGGGGGGTTCACTTGCATGAGTATTTTTCTTCAATTCACCTGCCTCGTCTGACCTGCCTTCTTTCTCGGTCAAATCCCGACAATTAGTGTTAACCTCCTCGGAATTTGAGCGATTGGTATCAACTTGTGACTGGTCGCAAGACTCGTCTTCAGTAGAATCAACACTCTCAAAATCCAACAAGTGATTCAGTAGTTAGTTATCAGAGTTCGACCCTATCAATGATATCTCGGTATGCCCCACTTACCAGAAACGCAGGTGCGTTTTCCCGCTGGAATTTGGTAGCAGTTGTAATAGTTGCAGCCATGGTCTATTTATTTTTATTATTTTCGCGACTGGTCACTTTTGCAACGCAAATGTGGGGTAAACGACAGCTCAGGTTCCGGAAGCATAGAATATATTCCCAGCGATACGGCGGCAAGGCTAAGGGTAGGATTGTAGGCAAGCTGCCAAAGGTTTAAATCTATCAACTACCATTCAAATCTGGGTTATTAGAAACGTGTTGGTGCTTGTTGAATTCTAGGCTCCGATTCAGAACCTCGTTCGGCCACCATTCTGGCCCAATTGAGCATTGGGAAATAACTGAGACAGAGCGGGGCATCGCGTCGGCGTGTGACCCACTGCACAACACGACTGCATATTAAACGGATAAAGGCGTCGGACAATTTCATGATACAGCCGCGTCACCCGGGGATGACCCGAAGATGGGCGACCAGGTGCGTCATCTCTGAACCAGTAATTGCTCTAGGTATTGATTATCTAACTCATGTAAGCATTTAATTCCGACCTCAAGACACGATCACTAGTCTTCGAAGCACTAAATATTCCTGCCTCTTCCATGTCTCTTGCCGTTGGCGCCCCTCTCCCTCGCCCCCATCCCCCGATTGAGCCTAATCCGAGAACCAATCTCTTCAATACCAACTGGCAGCGCGAATGGCGTGGAAGCTCCAGAACAGTCTAACCGCTTTTCACTCTCATACTCACTCGTATCTTCCATCCACCAGCCGCTACCCATTATCAGCAACCGGGTTGTGGCTAGCCGTCACCATGACTGCATAGCTACCATGGAGGGTATCAACACCAAACGGTACCATAGGTGTATGGACAGAGCGGTAGCAATGAAGACGAGTCCGACCAGAGGCATGGAAAGGCCTACTCCCAAAGTGATGTCAGCTTGCAAGTTTACGCCAGGTACTGTTCCTAGCTACGAACATTGATTCCGCCCTCCCATCCAAAGGCAAATTGCTACCAGGAACTGGAACAATTGTCGGTACTCTTGAAACATCGACTGGCCGCAAGCTCATTGCCCAAATGAGTAGATCTTGAACCCGCGAAGCGAGAACGCCAATGCAGCCAATTGAGCAAACCGCGCCGAGTGGTGTCGGTGGTCGTGACCAATTATCACTCCTCGGGGTCTGGTGTCAGGAACAGTCCATTCCAGCGCGAAGCTCGGCCGTTCCAACCAGATCTGAGTACCTAGTCGTCGACTCAGCTCCTCTTTACCATTCTCAAACAGTTCTGAGATCTCTTGTAGGCCAGGAACCCAAAGCTTTTAGAAGTGTCCGACTGGCCACAGTAACCGCACGAGCTATTTGACCGATAAGCTCCCGGACTTACAATCATCGTCGAACCGATTCCCCCGCCGCTCTGCCTTATCAGTTCCAATCAGTCGTCACCCAGTCTCAATCAGCTCAGAGTTCCAACTGTGCGACTTGTCGACAGCAGTAGATCAGTATCAGGCAAGCAGGGCTGGCTGGGTTTGGGGGGGGTCATCGTACTGTGCATATGGGGATACGACCGGTAATAGCTATCCTCGTCCCTCACATCATCATCGAGCACCAGCGTAATGCTACCTCTATTCCGTGGCCCTAGATATGCTAAGGTAAATGAGCTGCTTCCATTGCGATGGTCAAAGCACTCCTGAAGATCGTCATGATACTGGTCAAAGCTTCTGCCAGTCAATTTTGAGACCATAGCAGAGTCAGAGGCTCGAAAATGTGCCGGGCGGATAGTCATACGCTATGGCCGTTGAGTCCAAACAGTCAAGTAGTGCCTCATCAATCGTGGCTGCGCTGATATCTGCAAGGGCCATTGGCAGCACGAGCAATACAGTTATCACAGCTAGCACACTGGGATAGCACTTGATCATCCTGCTTTGCAGCCCTGGTAGAGCTCTGCGCGACTGTCAATGCTGATTGAGGAGGTCAATTGCTCCCGATATTTCTCTGCAAAGTCGTACCGGGTCGAGCAACTTGCAAATAGCATCCTCGCAGTACCATGCTAATAAATAGTCCATTGAGCGACGAATTGTTCACATTTCTTGCTGCTCCCCGCCTGTTCGCCTCGTCGCCTCGAAACACTTCTGAGCTAATCGGGTTCAGTACGTCCTGTGCACCCTGTCGTGCCTATCGGTTCGAGAGGGGTTAATCAGGGGACCTTGCCAAGGTAAGACGCCTTGGACGTGCATCTCTTGGATCAACCGATACGATTAATACGAGCCGCGTAGCCGCGTCGGAGGTCCTGAAATTTCACTATGAATCTCGATATTTCGGATCTCAGTTTCCGCTCTTGAACGCACGTCTCCACAATGGGTAGCGAAGAAGAAGTTAAGGTAAAGGCTCGGTACGACCCGACCAAGCAAACGGGCCCAATCGAATATGAGTTTGGCGGCCCAATTGGCACTGGCGCTATCATGACTATTTTCCCCCTTCTCATGTGGTACATGTGGGCGTGCTACGCGTATAACGACTGCCAGCTGATTACCCGAGAAGCCGGCGAAACTTACGCTGATTTGGTGGTGCGAATCTATGGATACTGTGTGGAGGGTGCGTACCCTACTTGGAGAGCGTGGAAGATCGAGTGGGGTTTCCTGATCTTCCAGGCCATTCTGTACGTGACTTTGCCTGGAATCTGGACTAAGGGCCTGCCCATCCCCCATCTCGGGAACAAGAGCTTGGACTACTTCTGCAATTCAGTTGCGTCTCTCTACTTCAGCACTGTTGTCGCACTGGCCCTTCACTTTACTGGAATCTTCCGGTTGCCCCAGATCATTGAGCACTTCGGAGAGATCATGACTGTCAGCATCATTTCCGGGTTCGCGTTTGCTCTTGGAGTGTACGTTATTGCAGTGGCAAGCGGTACTGCGGTCCGAATGACTGGCCACTTCACCTACGACTACTTTATGGGCGCACCTTTGTACCCCCGAATCGGGCTCATTGACATTAAGATGTTCTTTGAGGTCCGCCTCCCCTGGTACACGCTATACTTCTTGTCGCTGGCGGCAGTGGTCAAGCAGTACGAGGAATATGGCTATGTGTCGAACCAGGTGCTTTTCGGACTGTACGGAACGTGGCTGTACGCCAACGCATGCTCCAAGGGCGAGGAACTCATTGTTACTTCGTGGGATATGTTTTACGAGAAGTTTGGGTTCATGCTTGCGTTCTGGAACATTGCTGGTGTCCCATTCACGTACTGCTTCAACACTCTGTACCTGACGTCGCGAGATCCCGCCCAGTACCGTCACTCTACGACGTACGACGTGTTTTTGTGGATCCTCATTAGCGTCGCTTACTACTTTTTTGATACCACCAACGGTCAAAAGAACGCGTTCAGACAGCAGATCCAGGGAAATTTTGTGCCTCGAAAGTCCTTCCCGCAGCTGCCTTATCAGACCCTCCACAATCCCAAGTACATCAAGTGCAAGAACGGTGGCACTTTGTTGACTGATGGATGGTTCAGGTATGCGCGAAAGGCAAACTACACTGGAGACTTTGTCCAGAACCTGTGCTGGGCACTTAATACTGGGTTCGTCTCGCCTTTGCCCTACTTCTACCCTGTCTTTTTCTTCTTTATGATTCTTCACCGAACGTCTCGGGACTTTGAGAAGTGCGAAAAGAAGTATGGCGAAGATTGGGAAGAGTACAAGCGACAATGCCCGTGGATTTTTATTCCGTACGTCTTCTAATGCCAAAACCAATGTATACTATGTATAAATGTATAATAAAAAGGCTACAGATGGACCAACGACGGACGGGCAGTAGTACCGCTGCTGCCGCCCAATCGCAGTCACCACTGTTAAATGTTACGTCGCTTCTTTGCTCGGTCCCACACACTTGTGGACTGGACCTTCTTCTTGATTGCAGAGTCCAAGTTAGAATTGGACTTGTCAAGACCCCAATCTTCACCGAAAAACGTCGAAGTCTGAGCCTCTCGCTGTCGCTTTCGAGCCGCTTGTTTAGACTGCTTCTTTGACAATCCCGGCAATCGGGTGTAATTATCTTCTTCATATCGCTGGACTTCGGCTTGCTTTCTTCGGTCCTTCTCTGTTCGCTCACCGCCTCGGCCGTGGTCCATGATTGTGGATCCAATTGACGGCTCAGCCACGGGAGCATCAGATGTATGACGAATGTACTCGTCCATGGTCGCATTTCGCATTTTCCTCGACTTCTTAGCATCGTGATCTTTGCCGAACGGAGTGACAGCGGCAATTTTGGGGGCAACATACTTTGCTGCTTCTCGAGACAGTTTAGAGTCTCTCTGGTCCGCTCCAGCTTCCTCTGCACCCTTGAGGGCCATAGGCTGCGGCCTGTAATTGAGAACATCAACATCCGAATCACTGTCGTCATCATCATCATCTTCGCCATTGCTCTTTTTCTTTGATTGAGTCTTTTTGGCCTCGGCAGATGCCTGGGCTTGCTCTTTCGCCTTGGCGTTGGCTCGGAGAACCTTTTCAATTTGATATGCTAGTTTCGACTCTAGTCCTTTGATACCTTTTTCCAGAGTGACTCGAGAAGTGACAGTTCCCTTTACGGCGGCCTGTTTGACTGCCTCGACAACCTCCGCCGAGTCCCCGTCGTGCATTCCTCGACTGACATGAGATGCTGCAATCAAGGTCAGGTTATGCAAATATGAGAGCATGGCATGGTTTTTCAGAGATAATAGAGATATGCCATTTTTCGCAGTCAGGCTCTCCGGAGACGAGAATGTGCCTGAAGATATCGATTTCGAGACTTCGTCTGCCGAATTGGCAATAGTCCTTAGCAGGTCATCCATACTATGCCGAATTGAAGATTTGGTGGAATTTCAGGTTGAAAAGTTCCGATCTGAATTTTTGTGTGCGGCTGGAAAAATCTGAGACATTGGGGGTAGCCGAGGAGAAGGGGAGTGGGTAGGAGGGCGATACAGTGAGAATTGGCAAAGTTCAGGGCAACCACTGGGTATTCTATCTATACTGGTGTATTTGGTAGCGTTTACCAAAAAGAAAACTGGTATACCTGCTCTCCTTTCCTCTGCAAACCACTCTTTGTGCTTTTCTGCTGATAAGATAGGGAGTGGCTGATAGAACGGCTGGGTCCACTAAATTTTTTTTTTTTTTTTTTGTTTATCTCAAATAATTCTTCAAATCTGATCTCTCACACATCACAATGGTAAGTGAACGAAGTGAATGCGGTGAGGAGGCTATGAACGAAGCAGACGGCCTTGCTCCAGCTGCTACTCTGTAACTGCTGCCCGAATTCTACTGACTAGCCTCAAAACGAGTATATCGAACAACACATCAAACAGCATGGTCGAAGGCTCGATCATGAAGAGCGAAAGCGAAAGCGAGAGGCCCGAGAGGGCCACCGAATCGCTAAGGATGCTCAGAACCTGCGAGGACATCGTGCAAAGATGTTTAATAAGAAGCGATACGCTGAGAAGGCCGAAATGAAGAAGAAGATCAAGCAGCATGAAGAATCAAAGGTCAGCGGCCCGTCTCAGCCCAAGGACAGACCAGACGAAGCACTGCCTACCTATTTATTGGATCGAGAAAAGCCGAATAGTGCCAAAGCATTATCGACGTCGATTAAGCAGAAGCGATTGGAAAAGGCCGACAAGTTCAGCGTGCCGCTACCAAAGGTGCGTGGAATCAGCGAGGAGGAGATGTTCAAGGTGGTTAAGACCGGTAAGAGCAAGTCAAAGTCGTGGAAGCGAATGATTACCAAGCATACATTTGTTGGTGAAGGGTTCACTCGACGACCTGTGAAGTTGGAGCGAATTATTCGACCTTCCGCTCTTCGTCAAAAGAAGGCCAATGTGACCCACCCCGAGCTCGGAGTGACGGTGTCACTGCCTATTCTTTCCGTCAAGAAGAACCCCCAGAATCCCATGTACACCCAGTTGGGAGTACTTACTCGAGGAACTGTGATTGAAGTCAATGTCAGCGAACTTGGGCTAGTTACTGCCGGAGGTAAGGTTGTGTGGGGAAAGTATGCCCAGATTACCAATGAGCCTGATCGAGACGGGTGTGTTAATGCGCTGCTGCTGGTTTAGAATTTGAGCGGGGTCTGATTTGGTGTAGAATTTGGACACAGTAGGACATTGCTACCTATATCCTAGGTCTAGCAATGGCTATTTGTTGATGCAAACTAATACAATTCACTATGGAGAAATTGAATTCGATGCGATTGGCCCTCCGTACATATCTGTTAGACATACTTGAGTTGCTATCCTTAACCAATTGAACCAATTATATTCTTTAAATATCAATGTATGCTTAAGGTGAAAGAGAAGCAGAATATAAAAGCATAGCTTGAAAGCGATCCGAATCACAGATTATTGCAACTCATAGCTATGAGCGATGGAAGCGGCATTCTGGGCCTTCTGGTCCTCAGGGAGAATCCAATGGTTTATTAATTCAAAAGGCAACTTTATCATGACATCGTCCAAAATCCCACTAGCAGAAGTCGAAGTGGTATTTCAATCACCACCTGCTTCAATTTCGGCCCTCAGAGCTGCACCTTTGGAGATACCGCGCCTAAATTGGGTCTGGGCATATAGTCGCGCATGGGCGCTTTTCTGGTATTTCGGACAAGTGTGACTTTATTGCTTACTTTGACTTGTAATTGACGTACTCAATTGATCTTTTTCTTACTGTACACCCAAAGTCCGGCCGTTAGCTTTGACGCCCCCAACTTCGCTTATCTTATCATACGGCGATTTCGGGGAGTTCGGACATCACGATCTGAAATTTCACTTAACGACCTACTGTTCAACCTGATCTTGATGGATGATGAAAGAACCGAAGAACTGCAAGTACTGAAATCTATCTTTCCGGAACTGGTCTGCTACCAGTATTCTGGGAGTTTAGACGTTCCAGTCGATTTGCATGAGCCCATAGAAGTCTCTGTGGAAGCCGACAGTGTCAGAGGTGGACCTGGGAAAGGGGGGCCCGTTGCTAGTCCTGGACATACTGGGCATACTGGGTCTGCTCCTAGACGTGCTCCTGGATCTGCTCAGGGGCCTATAAAAGTATCGCATTTCCCTCCGGTTCGAGTGGATTTCTGGCTCCCTGAAGGATACCCTGGGACAGGCCCCATTATCAAGCTGGAGTGTGTCTGGTTGGACGAGGACAAGCTGGCCGCTCTGCATGAAGCCGCTGAAGTATGGGAGCCAGGAGTTCAGAGTCTATACGCGATTTTTGACTCGATTAAGCTCTGGGCCGAGAGTCATGCCACTGAACAAGGTCCTGGGCTGAAGGTTCCCGCTGCGCTAAAGGATGTGATCATTCGGTATGACCAGAAAAAGGATCAGTCTGATTTCCACAACCAGTCTTTCCAATGCGCAATCTGTCAGCGCCGGAAGCGCGGAACTCTCTGTACCAAGCTGGCCTCCTGTGGAGACGTGTTTTGCACGGAGTGCCTTCGAGACTACTACACTGCATGCATTGAACAAGGATACATAAGCCGGGTCATATGCCCCGCTCCCGAGTGCAATTCGCCGGCAATCGATGCCAGAGACTTGCAAGCATTGGTGAGCTCAGACATGATCAAGCGATACGACCGGTTACGCAAGAAGCAAGCCCTTGAGGCAGACCCCCACAACACAATTGTATGCCCAATGAACCACTGCCAGTCGCTCATCAAGCGCAATCCAGACGACAATTTGACTATCTGTGGCGAGTGCAGCTTTGCGTTTTGTGCAATCTGCCAGCGGTCGTGGCATGGATACTACGAGTACTGCCGGCTCCCTGATCCGCCTACAGACTTGGTGCTGGAATATATCGATGGAGACGACGATACCCGACTACGAATTGAAGCGGAGTGGGGGAAAATGAACATGACTCGGTACGTGCGCACGTACCAAGAGGAGCAGTCGTTTGTGGAGTACATGAAGGCTCAAAACAACCGCCATTGTCCGCGATGTACAGCACCAATTGAAAAGACAATGGGCTGTAACAAAATGACCTGTACGGTGTGTCACACGTTCTTCTGCTTTATGTGCGTTACAATTCTACATCCAGACAACCCCTACCAGCACTATGGAGACCCGCGATCCCGATGTTATCAGAAACTATTCGAAGGCACCGAGATTGTAGAGCCAGATCCAATTGATTTACTGCGGTACATTGACTAGTGCCAATTAGCGGGCATTGGGCCCATCGCGCTGAGCAATGGTCTGATATCACGCATTGGAACGGTTATGAAAGTTTCACGGATCTGGAATTGGATGTGTCGGCAGTCAACTGCTAAATAGCATTGTGCTGTCTAATAATACATCAGTCAAAT
This sequence comes from Blastobotrys peoriensis, assembly GCA_003705735.3. Lineage (NCBI taxonomy): Eukaryota > Fungi > Ascomycota > Dipodascomycetes > Dipodascales > Trichomonascaceae > Blastobotrys > Blastobotrys peoriensis. Next base: position 33,810 of record PPJJ03000104.1, on the reverse strand, counting down.
GGCGTCAGGTAGGCCTCAGCTACAAATCGGGCTCGGGCATTAAGGAAAAGCTTCATCTCTGAAATTTCCTTATCAACCTCTTCCATAAAGTCAATAATAAAGTCCACTAGCTTATGCTTAAGCATTTGTTCAGTGTGGAAGTTGGTAATAAGAAATGAAATATCGTATCCCTAGGTTAGAACTCGTACCATCAGCGCAGCCATCGCCTCCGAGCGCACTTACCTGAATTGGCTTGCGGCGAAGAATGTAGAAAGATTCCGCTCGTCCCGTCAAGAATCGAGTAAACTGATGCACCAGGATCGCCTCAATCTCGTCGGCTTGTTTAATCTTAATCGACACTCGGACCGAGTTTATTGAGGGCTCAATTAACACTTTTTCATTCTCGTTTCTCGCGATCGTCATTGAATTGAGCAACGCTTCGGGGGTTTTTCTAGTTAGACCTGACCACACAGTGTCACATGTCGCACTTCGACCGTGACTCCTAAAGCGTCTCCTTCAGTGCTTACCGTGCTTCTACCTCCGGGGTGTTGTGTCTCTCCACAACTTGAGAAGCAAAGTTCTCCAGACACAGCGCGGCTGACAGCGATTGCCGCACGGCCATCAAATACGGACGCAAAGATTGTGACTAGTTAGCGCGCATTCCATCATATCTGCTCAGTTTCTTACCATTCTGACCAGTGTTTGTACTCTCTCGTGCTAAGCGGCCAGGTTGGGCCAAGTTGTCGCTACGAAATGGGGGGAACGCGGCTCGGCACAAGGCTGTGCACACGGCTACTTCTTTCAGCGCGGCTGGTTCCTCCCAACTGGTCGCCTGTCCCCGCGAAATATCAATGTCGAGACGTGAAATTTCAGACTGGTAGACTGCAATTTGTGAAATTTCACTGATCTGAGAAGACGGTAGTGCCAGATGTGGCAGCAGGTCGAAGACGACGATGGCAAGACGTATTACTACAATTCGGAGACGCTAGAGACCACGTGGGAGAAGCCGGAGTCGCTGTTTACTGATCTTGATCGCGCTATACGAGACGCAGGATGGGCTCAGTACTCGGCAGAAGGAGGACACAAGTATTGGTACAATTTTGAGACCCAGGAGAGCGTGTGGGAGACTCCTAGTGAAATCGTGTCAATTATTGAAAGGTACGGCTCCGCAGATACTGCAGGTGTGCAGGACCAACGGGCAACCGCCGAAGTCACAGGAAGCATCAATGGCAATGGCAATGACAGCACCAGCGGCAGTGGTACGGGCCCTGGCAGAGTCAGATCAGCTGGAGAGCACCCATTCTCATCGACTTCTGTGCTGTCCCCCCTGAATGACCGCAATTCGCGTTTTAGAGATCGCGACCGAGACCGCGACCGTGACCGCGACGAGTCAACTGATGAGTTTGTCGAAATGCTCGAAACTTCAAATATCGATGTGTCGCTTCCCTGGCCCGAGGCAATGCGCTCCCTCGTCACTAATCCAGCATTCTGGACTGTGACGGACCCATTGAGACGCAAGCAAGTATTCGACCAGTATGCTCTCGACCACGAGCGAGACCGCAAGCAGAAGCTTCAGGACCGAATTTCACACAATCAAGACGCAATGACGAAACAATTGCGATCGAAGTATCTGGATAGAATCTCTTATTATACGCGATGGCGGACGGTGAAGGATATGCTTGCTAATGACCCTGTTTTTGCTGATGTTGAAGACGAGCGAGAACGACGGCACGCATTCAACCTAGTTGTGAGAGAGCTGCGCAAGGAGCATGACGAGCAGCAAGCCGAGAGGGAGCAGCAATTGGAGAAGAGCCTGGAGAGGATCTTCAGCGAGCTGGAAATCGATACGTTTACAAAGTGGGACGACGCGTACAGAAAGATCAAGGAGCGAATTGATCCAGACGGCGGGACCGAGAGGGCTGCAGACAGCATTCAGAGCGCTACAGACTACGACATTATGACTGCATTTGAGTCGTATATTAAGAAGCTTGAGCGAGACCTCGTTTCCAAACGCCAGGTGGCTTTAAAGGAGCGGAAACGCAGGGAGCGTAAGGAGCGGGTTGCATTTGTAGACCTGCTTGAAGAGCTACGGCAGCAGGGGAAAATCGACATGTACTCCACTTGGAAAGGGTTTCGGCCGTTGGTTGATGATGATTACCGGTATGTTTCTGCTTGTGGCCACAGCTCGGGGTCGTCTCCTTTGGATTTGTTTTGGGATGTGGTAGAGGAGGAGAATCGCAAGTTCCGGTTACAACGAGAGCGAGTCTATGATTTGATGGGGAAGCATGGCATCACAGTTGGTGAAGACACCGAGCTCGAGCAGTTTTTGAGTGAGATTGAGCGAGTCACCGAGGATCAATCGTTTACAAGGCCGGTTCTGGAGAGGGTGTTCACTAAATTGAAGCATGCTACGCGGCGAAGAGAGACCGTGGACAGCAAAAAGAGGGATCGAACTCGAGACAGGGATAGTCGTGACCGCGACAGAGACAGAGATCGTGACCGCGATAGACACCGAGATCGTGACCGTCGTGACGACAGATATAGCGAAGAGAGACGAGTGAGACGGGCGCAAGAAGAGCTTCGGTACGCAATTCAACAGCTTGATAATCCCCGTGTGGACGTCAACACGACCTGGGATGAAGTGAAGACACGCATTGAGAGCGCAGAGGAGTACGATATGCTATCTGAAGACGCGCGACGGTCAGCATTCGACAGGTACATTAGGCGACTGAAGGAGCGAGATGACTGGGACCGAGGCGAGGATCGGGATCGAATTCGGAATCAGCGACTGGAAGAACGAAGGCGACGAGACGCCGAACGAGAATCACGACATCGTCCTCGAGGGCTGGACCATGGGCCTAGCTTGGAGTACTAACAAGGGCAGTCGAGTCTGCTAATTGCCTAATTGTGCTTGCCACGTGAAGTGGACCTGGGCAGCGATTGTTCATGCGCTTGTATCATCTGGTCAGTTAATTTATTGCTATTCATTGGCCTCGCTATCAAGACTGTGCGGGCGGTCGCAAGCTCGCTAGTCATCCTGAAATAGCGTCGACAATCCTACTAATGCAAGTAATAGATATTTAAACTCCTTTCGTTCCGTCAACAGAATCGTCGTGTACCCAATCTTGGGCAAATACGCTTTGACGGTGCCTACAATCTCCTTATCTCGATCCAAATACATTTGACGGCCCGCGTACAAGTCCAAATCATCCATTGGGTTATTGTCACCTTTAGTCAATAGTAATTGTTTTTTATCACTAGTTAGCACCCGCCTTCCACCTCACTTCCTCGCGATTTAAACTCACCTCGAATGCTGTCGTAAAACTCGGTGGACAATTGGAATGTCTCGCCCTGCCACATTGTAAACAACCACGTCGCCAACTTTAGCACGATGGTCTCGATTCCATAGAAACAACACGTCTCCTCGTTGGAACGCTGGCTCCATTGATCCTGACAGCACTACCACAATCGGCGATGAAGAATCTGCTACAACCGACAATCCCTTATAAAACATGAACGCTGACGTCAATGCCAGCATCACATTGAGCGCTTGCGCAGCCGTCCGTCGGACGCTACCGTCTGAAAAGTCAAACTTCATCCTCAGTCTGACGTCTGGAGTGGTTTCGTCACTATCATCTTCACGGCCCGTCGTGATTTGGCCTCACTCTCCGCGTGGTAGGTGACCGATTCGAACCCGCAGGATGCATTTGTGAGCCGTGGATGACACAGCCGTGCCTCGCGCCACCAGGATGTAATTAGTGGATCGAAGGCTTGAGAAGATACTACTCGACAACCACAACAACGGGATAGAATGAGTGCGCTTCCAGGTGAGTTAGAGGGTGATTGATGATACAGTGGCGTATTGTGTGACTATCACAGTGATACTGGTCATGTTACGGTAGTGCTGCTAATGTAGCGGTACTGTTATGGCGTGGCTCAGTGTATTGTGGAGTACGCTCTGTGGTTGATTGTCGTTCAACCGGTACGATTGGTTCAAGTTACTAACTAGTGGTCGTGAAGCATAGTGGCAAAAGCCACAAAGTCGATATTGACTTGAGTGAAAATGGAGCGGTATTTAAGATGCAATTGTACTCGTTGACTGGGGTTCCGCCAGACCGCCAGAAGATCCTTGTTAAAGGTGGCCAGCTCAAGGACGACGCGGACATGACCAAGCTTGGATTGAAGGCGAATCAGTCAATTATGATGCTGGGATCAGCCGGAGAACTGCCCAAGGCACCAGTGGCGAAGTCGCAATTCGCTGAGGACCTGACTGACCAGCAATTGGCTCAAAAGAAGGTGTCGCCGAACGGTTTAATCAACACTGGCAACACCTGCTACCTCAATTCGACTCTGCAGGCGCTGCGGCAGGTTCCGGAGCTCACCGACGCTCTCGGGGGGTACAGTGGCAGTCTGGACGTTGTTTCGAGTTTGCGCGACCTGTACAAGGGCATGTCTAATACTACGGAGTCATACTTGCCCATTGCGTTCATTAACGTGTTTCGGCAGCAGTATCCGCAGTTCTCGGAGCGTGGAAATGACGGTCATTTTAAGCAGCAGGACGCCGAGGAGGCGTGGTCACAGATTTTGTACTCAATTGGGACCAAGCTCAAGTCGACTGGTCCAAGAGCCGCCGACGGCGGTGTAGACGCAGGCAAGTCGTTTATTGACCAGTACTTTGGTGGCAAGTTTATTACATCGCTCAAGAACGACGAAATCCCGCTGGGTTCTGACAAGATTGAGGACGTGACAACTTCTGAGGAGTCATTCCACAAGCTGAATTGCCATATTTCTCGAGACACCAACCATCTGCGAGACGGGCTGCTGGAGGGACTGAAAGAGACGGTTGAAAAGAACTCCGAGGTGCTGGGACGCAACGCCCAGTACACTCTGACCAAACAAATTGACCGACTGCCAAAGTACTTGACTGTGAATTTTGTTCGGTTCTTTTGGAAACGCGACGTGGGCAAGAAGTCCAAGATTCTCCGCAAGGTCACGTTTCCGTTGAACTATGACGCTACTGAGCTGTGCACTGACGAGCTTAAAAAGAAGCTGGTCCCAGCACGGGAAAAGTATCGGGAAGTAGAGAAGGAAAAGATTGAGCTGCAGCGAGCGGCCAAGCGCGCCAAGTTCCAGGAACTAGATGGCGAGCTGTCAAAGGATGTTAACAAGGAAGGCCAAATTTCAGAGCAAAAGAAATCCGACTTCCAGCGCCAATTGGCCGAGTCAGTTGACCCCACTCTTCGTGAAGACCCTGCGGTCAATTCTACTGGCTTGTATGAGCTTATTGCGGTCGTCACCCATGCTGGCGCGTCCGCAGACTCGGGCCATTACCAATGCTATGCTAGAAACGACAAGGAGGAGGGCCAGTGGTGGCGATTCAACGACGACAAAGTGAGTCTAGTGTCCGAGGACAAGGTTGAAGCTCTTGCCGGAGGAGGTGAGTCTGATTCTGCTCTATTGCTACTATACAGAGCGGTCTCGTTTACGAAGTAGTTGGGTCCGTAGTGACTTGCCGCCAGTGGCTCACCGCCGGCATTGCTGGTTGTATAAATAAGCATCAAGTTAAAAGTAATGCCTGTTATTTGGGTCGCCGGACCTCCTACCGCTTAGCGGCGTCCTTGAATGCCTGCACAGTGTCAAGGCAATTCAATGGCCGGTCTTTGTTCTGGTCAAAGCACTTGATAACCTCGTCTCGGGCCGCATTAACTTCCTTGCTGACTTCAGGCAGCTTTGGTCGATTGTCCAGTTGCTGTTTGAGAGCTTCCAGCTTGACTTTGAGACTGTTAGCGTCCCCCTTAACCGCCTCGGCTACAGATTCCTTGGTCTCGGTAATCTTATCTAGCGCAGTTTGAAGCGCACCCTCGCCATCTTTTTGGATCTTTTGTAATTCCAACTTTACTCGTTCCTGGAGCTGTAGGTCTTCTTGTTGTGATCGCGTGTAGTCGGATTCTACTGCTGAGTCCAATTTGCCAATCAGAGAGGGGGAAAACTGGGTAGGAGTTTTAGGTAGAAACACCTGACTGTCTGAGGCTTTTGAAGATGAGTTTCCCATCGCATGCAAATATGCAAATAAGTATTAGACCAAATAAGCCAAAAAGAAGTCGTCTTGTGGCTCTTCTGTATAGTAAATGGCGGCCCGAGAATGGTAAATGTGATTGGTGAAATTTCACTGGTCACCTACCGCCGTGAACTGGAGTCGGCAGGTCTGTGAAAGGGAGGAGGAGCGAAGTGCGAGAGGGATGACTGAGTTAATGACGGGTGCTGAGAAGGTAGAAATTGATTTTCAGGGTCGCAGGGTACTCAATTGGTAGCGCTGTATCCAATCAATCGGCCAGAGATGCAAAAAGAGAGGTCTTGCCCGGATTCGAACCGAGGTTGGTGGAATCAGAATCCACAGTGATAACCAACTACACTACAAAACCCGTTGTGAAAAAAAAATATGCAAGTAGCTCATCATTACGGCCCAGAAAAAAGCAATTATGATAAAGTTTCAACATGCAGTTTTTCGCGCTCCATTTCGCTCACGTTTACAACATAAGCATACTATCGTTATAATTTAAACCGGATTTAATGCCTCATTAACAGTTTCCACGAATTTTGTATTTTAGTTGTGCTTTATTGTACAATATACGAAATCAAGCTGCTCGTAGAACCCTTGAGGTACCTTCTTGGCAGTATAACAGCATTATTTCAATAAACCGGGAGTCCACAATACGCCCTACAAGCATTATAATTAGTAAATTGCACAATTGTTTTCTTTTTTGTATTTTGTAGCTCGATTGATGTTGAAAAAATGTGTCTCTAGAATACCGACAACCCCAACTAATCGACCATGGTGAAGTGTTCTTGCGCCAGTTTACCGCGCCATGGTATTTGGTCAAAAATATGAAACCTAACTGGTACCACATTACTATGTTACAATGCCCCTTATAATCCTTTTGCATTCACTCCCGCATATCCCCGTGGTATTTACGGTATCTTCGAAGTTTCGACTGCATGCAAGGTGTACAAGCGCTGGCCGGAGTTACATTATCTTGGGGCGGGGAATTGCAACTGAAAGACCAATGCAACGCTAAAACAAAGCATAGTGACTCTGCTGGCAGTAAATAAGTTCCAAAATTAGTACTGTTACATTTATCTACTCCTCGGTAAACTCGATATCAGCATCTCGGTCTGTGACCTCACACACTTTTGTGAAGATAACGGGTCCAGCGATTAGAATAGACCCAGCTAAGATGACATAGACGCTGACGAAGATGTGAAGATATGGGACTAGCAGAGAGTCCATTCTCCACATTACTGCCGCTCCAGCTGACTGAATTGACTTGTAAAATCCGGCGTAAATCGCAAGTTTACGAGTGGAGTTGGTAAAGGCTCCCATTGTCCAGTAGGCATAAGTTTGCCATACAGCGTCAAAGAACCCGAAAAACGCAAATAAGAATGCGGGACCGGCATAGACACTCCCATCAGCAAAGTCAATCTTCTTTGTGGTACCATCATCGACACTGCTTCGCGTGTATGGCACTTGGAATGCGGTGACTCCTCCCCACCCTGCTAGCGTCATAACAAGAATTAGCACATAGGCAATTCTGGCAGTGGTGCGCCGGGAATACTTTCGAGAGTCAAGCAAGAACCCGGCAGTTAGGGCGCCAATTACTTCAAACGAATTCATGACCAAATTGTTAAGAGCACGGGTGCGAATTGTGAATCGCGCCAAATTAACGTCATTCCCTTCGTACGCTCCAAACCAATTAGATGACCAAAAGAATGGGAAAAGAAGAATAAACCACGGCTCGATCTTGAGCAACTTCCACATTTCCTTGAACTCTGATTTCCAGGTCGGGTTCTTCTTCACGAGGACTTTGCGCCCAGCATTGGTGACGACAAGGTCACTTGGTAACAGGAACGACGCCATGAGGGCACCAATTGAAATGAGAATCAAAAATGCGATATAAGTAGAATTCCCAACTGAGTTGCCAGTAGAATGAAGGGTCTGTAGCAGTGGTACTAAGGATCCGATTACATTCCCAGTCTGGAAAATCCCCCAGAAAACGGCAATCCACTTGCCTTTGGAGGCCTCATCGGCGTAACTCATCATAATTGTTCCTTGCGCAGTCCACAGAAACGCTGCTGAAATTCCCAGCAGCGCCCCAGCTACAATCACAAATGGTCCATTTCCAGTAATGTTGTAGCACAGCAGTGACCCTGTATACAGCGCGTATCCCCAGCCACCAATTGACAGTAACCACTTGACTCCAAGTTTGTTGCAGATTGAACCGGCCAGGAACGCCATTGCTGCAAATGTAGAGTATAGCGCCACGTTAGAGTTGTTAACCACGGTTGGATCAAGCTGGCCCCCTCCTCCTAATCCACCGAATGCCGAATACATGCCCACAGTCATGAAACAGACAAATGATACCATGAGAATTTGGACATTTCCATTGGAGTAAGCCCAGAGCTCAAGCCCCCCAAGTTTGAGTCCGCGATTGTACCATTTGGTGGAGTCTGGGAGGACGAGGTCTTCGAACTGCGCCTGCAGCTTTTGGTCTTCGACGTCTTCTTTCGCGTTTTCTGACATCTTGTCGGCCTAGTGAATCCGGGGTCGATGGTCTTTAAACCCTCGGAGGCTGTTGGCCGAGCCCTAATTGGCGGCAATGTTATCTCATTGGCCGACATCCGCACATCTGCAGTGTCCGCGATGTTCGTCGGCCCATAATGAGTGGTGTCCGAGGACGGTTAGACCCCACACCCCCACCAAAATCGCCGGGGCCCGCCGAAAATTTGGGTGAGTTCTCGGTTAGATGCAAGCTTGTGCGTATTTATGCACGGTAATGTACTTATTATAGCCTACTACGGAATGTAATGTGCTGATCTACCCCTCATATCAGGTCCGCAAACCTGGGCGCCTCTCTCTCTATCCCACATGGGCGGGTGACATCGACTGGTGGATCTACGTTGCACTGGCGATGTTGTATTAATGGAATCGATATGATTGGTCGGAGCAATGTGGGGTACTAATATAAAGTATTTACAGTGAAGTGCGACGCCTGTAGAGAGAGTACGACCTCAAACGATAAGGAACATAAGAGCAACACGACAGTTCTAGTTCAGTTGGTCGTTTTATTGCGTTAAACCTGTCTGTTATCTGTCTTCACTATGACGGTTCAACCGCTGAGATTGCTGATTGTGGGTGCTGGCCAAAGAGGCCGGTCTTATGCTCACCCGTTGAGAGATGTGGATTACGTCCGAGTGACTGGAATTGCTGAACCTAACGCTATCAGACGTCAGAATATCAAAGATCTGTGCCGTCCAGACGTTAAGGTCGCGGAATACGATGACTGGGCGGACGCAGTCAAGGAGTCTGACCGCTACGACGCAGTGTTGGTCTGCGTCCAGGACGCAATGCACCGAGACGTGGCGGTCGCGTTTGCTAATAAGGGCAAGCATATGCTGTGTGAGAAGCCGTTGGCGACCAAGTGGCAGGACGTACAGGACATTTTCGACGCTGTCAAGAAGAATAATGTCATTTTAGCAGTGGGTCATGTGCTGCGATACTCTTCTCACAACATTGAGGTCAAGAGATTGCTTGATGAGGGTGCTGTTGGAGATATTGTCAATATTAACCACACCGAGCCGGTAGGATGGTTTCATTTTGCCCATTCCTATGTCCGCGGCAACTGGCGACAGAAGAATACGTCGTCATTCTCGCTAATGGCTAAGTGCTGCCATGACATTGACGTGCTCATGTGGTTCTTGGGGGCCGAGAACATGCGCGATGTATCGTCATTTGGCTCGCTGTCGCTATTCAAGAAGGAAAACAAGCCCAAGGCTGCCGAGGGAGCGTCCCGGTGCCTCGAATGTCCCATCCAGGACTCTTGTGCGTACTCGGCTAAGAAGATCTATTTGGACGGGTTTGCAAAGCATGGCAAGTCATTCCTCACCGCCGCAGTGTCGGACATTGAAGATATTCCTCACTTGACCAAGGCTCTGGAGGAGGGACCGTATGGGCGATGTGCCTGGGAGTGTGATAACGATGTTTGCGATAACCAGGTGGTGGGACTTGATTTTGGGTCCAAGACAGCTACCATGACAATGATTGCCAATTCCAAGGAGGTGTGTGAGCGTAAGATTCAGATTTACGGCTCCAAGGGTGAATTGTCTACTGACTCTACCACAATTGAAGTGTTTGATTTTGCTACTCAAAAGACCACTCGCATCACCCCTCCTCAAGACGAGAACTCAGGGCATGGTGGTGGAGATAAGGGGCTTGCGCTTGCATTTGCCCAAGCACTTCGACATCACTTCTGGGACCGTGCGACTGTCGAAGAGGCCCAGAAGAAGTTCATTCGGTGCACCCCAGAGGAAATGGTCGCCAGTCACAAGGTGGTATTCCTAGCAGAGCAAGCCAGACTTGACAGGACTGTTGTTTCCATCAATGACAAAGTCACGCTCTAAGAGCAATGCATCCCCTTGGGCCCTAGTGCCAAAATATCATTAATGAATTAATTCAAAATCCGTTACTGTTAGTAACCTTGCTGCCCTCAATTCAGAAAAAAAAGTTTCCCCCGTGGATTTCCATGAAACCACAATTCTAGATTGAGTTGGTAGAGCCCACCTTTTTTTTCTGTGCTCTATGTAGCCACCGCCTATCATCACCGAGCCAAGAATTGAGCGGCCCTGCACCGCGGCCCTGCACCAAACGCCTGTCTACAATGTTCAAACTGCCAGGAGTGCCCCAATTCGAACAGATGCCTTACTAACTCATCTCCATTGCCTCTGATTGGCGGCTCAGATCAGCCAGGCGCTGCCTTGTGATTCAAGACCGTTATGTCTGTGCCGGTCTCGGTGATTCGACCGATGACCGGACTGTCTTAGACACCTGCAGCCGTTTGTCTTAGTCTTGATTCAGCCAGGCGCAATGTGCTCCCAAACCGAACCCGTCCTGAACAGGGCGCGCGAACTTAGAAGACGCCGGCTTGGCCCATGGCCGTCGCCAACTACGGCAGCTTTCGCGCGCCTCCCCTCGCACCCTCCCCGGCCAGTCATCGCCTTTGTTCGCACCCGCGGATGCGGTCACGTGCGCACATCGGGCATCGGCAAGCCTGGTGACAATGACGCAATCTTGATTGGCAATGGCAAATCGCTCCTATAGACAGTCTTCGATCGCCATGCCTGGCCGTTGCACCGCAGATTTAAGCCTGTGGTCTAAGACTGCAAACTTTTACATCAATCGAAGGAGTTTATAGTTCCTGGCATATCCTCAACCTTGGGGCATTCCAGTGGGCGCTTTCAACAATGTCAGAGCCAGTTAAACGGTCAGAGTTTATAGAAGGGGACTTGGAGACCGCGGGAGGAGACGGATTGCTGCCGCCAGATGTGGACCGGGAGAGGTTTGATCCCCACTCTGGGGTCAAGCGAGGTCTCAAGACGAGGCACTTGTCAATGATGGCGTTGGCTGGAATCATTGGCCCCGGGTTGCTAGTAGGAGCCGGAGGAGCGCTGAGCTCTGGAGGCCCCGCTGCGCTGCTAATTGGGTTTGGAGTGATTGGCATCATCGCATTCTCGATTATGCAGTCCATTGGCGAGATTACAACCTTATATCCCACGGGAGGTGCATTCACGCACCTTTCGGACCGGTTTGTGGACCCTGCGTTTGGGTTTGCAATGGGGTGGAACTACTTTATTATCTGGGTGGCAGTGCTGGCGAACGAGTATAACACAGTGTCGGCAATTCTGTCGTTTTGGTCGGACAAGGTGCCGATTTGGGGGTACTTTTTGCTGTTTTGGTTCTTCTTTTTGGGATTCCAACTCTTGGGAGTAGTGGCATTTGGCGAAGCCGAGTTCTGGCTCGCCCTGCTCAAGCTTTTAGGCTTGCTGGCGTTCTTCTTTTTCTCCATTATCTATGCGTCTGGGGGGCTAATTGGCCAGAAGCATGCAATTGGGTTCCAGTACTGGCACCATCCGGGTCCATGGGCCAACGGGTTCAGAGGTGTGGCCAATGTGTTTGTGTTTTGCTCTACGTTCTACGCTGGGTGCGAGTCGGTCGCAGTCGCCGCTACCGAGACCCGGAACCCTCAAGTAGCGGTGCCGCGTGCTATTCGCCAGGTGTTTTGGCGGATCATCATTGTCTACATGGGATCGGCCTTCTTCTTTGGTCTCACCGTGCCCTACAATGCTGACGGACTGATTTCCGGCACATCAAAGGCTCTCCAGAGCCCAATGACAATTGCAATCCAGAACGCGGGCTGGCATGGCGGTGTCCACCTCATCAACGCCTTCATTCTGATAACTTGTCTGTCTGCTGTCAACTCCTCCATCTACATTGGGTCTCGAACGGTCCTGTTTATGGCTCAGGAAAACAAGGCGTTCAAATTCCTCGGCAAGACCAATTCCCACGGTGTTCCGGTCTACGCCATCATTTTCACTAACCTCTTTGGAGCTCTGTCGCTCATGAACATCAGCACTGGCGCTGGCCAGGCATACCAGTACATTGTTAATCTATCTGGTGTCTCGACCTTCTTGGTGTGGGGAGGCATCTCGTTCACCCACATTCGGTTCCGATCCGCGTGGATTGCCCAAGGGCGGTCTCCAGAGCAATTGCCATTCAGGTCCTTGTGGCACCCGTATAATGCCTATTTTGGTCTGCTGGCCAACATCTTTTTGGCTTTGATCCAGGGATGGGAGACATTTTCTCCTTTCAAGGCCGGCAAATTCGTTGACGCCTACGTGCTACTTCCATTTTCAGTGATCATGTTCTTTGGCTACAAGTTCTGGACAAAATCACGATGGCAAAACAAGCATACTGCCGACTTGGATTCTGGGCGAAGAAAGGACGTTGACAGCGACTCTGTCGAGCCTGCCCCTGTGCCTGCCCCTGTGCCCCAAGACAACTTTGAGCCCGATTCCGATTTAGAGCCAACGAGGAAGTCGTTTTGGAAGCGATTGGGCGAGAACTTTTAGGGCAATCAGAGTCCCGGGCCCTGTGGCTCCGCACCAGTTCATTTGAACATCCCGCAACGTTTCTGTATTTCTGTATTTTTGATATTATAATTGTACACGATTGAATGTGAGACTTTTGAAGACATCATTTGGGGGAGTCGGGACGCCTGAGATTGCCGTGAGAAATTAACAGCCAGCGCATTGTTATTCAGAGTCAATGTACCACATAGTATATGTATAAATATAAATCATCGTTACAGGTGTTGGCAGATGATGACATGGCCACAGCAGAGAAATCATCACTCGTCAAGGTGTAGCTGAGCTCAACTGAGTGCAGTGCGACCTACAGTACGGGAAGACAGTCAGTCTTTCAATTGGCCACTTTCCGGCATTAATTCCACATCTTGACCTGGCTTAGTCCTGTGCCATACCCTGGGCGGCAGTCGGACGGCCCGTTGGTCCTCGTTCTCGTTGGCCCAAGTCCCTACCTAAACATCATCCCATCTCCATCTCCCCCCGTTCGTCTCCAATGCGCTCGTGGAACTGTCCGGTTCTCCAGCTTATACAACCTCCACGCTTCTCTGAAATGCTCTGGTCGCAACGGTCTGGTTTCCATCTCGCCCTCAATTGGTGGATCCATTCGAGCTTGAGCATCTCGTGCCTTCTCTACAATCTCGCCCACAAATACCTTTGACATTCCTGACAATCCCACGGCAACATTACCAGTGATAGACTGGCCCAGTACAGCGTTCGCCAACTTCTTTACCGCGGATCGATTGACATTTGCACGTCGGAACGCCTCGTATCTGGACATTTGGTCGCCATTGAAATTTGATAGCAGCAGCTTAATCTTCTCGCGCTCTAGTTCTTCGTTAGCATCAGGAGCAATATTCCCCTTGCTATCGAAAATTCCACCAATCCCGTCGTCTTCGTCATCGTCGTCTCCACCAGATCCTTCAGCGTCTGGTTCGGATTTTGAAGTTTTTGGAGGCTTGTCGGCGTCTTCAGTCACGCGTTTTTTGGACTTTTTCTTCGTCGGATCCTTAGCTTTTCTTCCACGAGGCATCTGTGAGTCAGTCTGCCAACATCAGCGCGAGAAAGGTAGTAGTTGAAGCTGAGGTAGAAAGGTTTGTCTTGATGTGAACGGGCTGGTTGAATTTCCAGCGACTTCATGAAGGGCAGTACGGCTACCTGATCTGAAAAATCATTTTGATCTGATAAGTGGGTGAAATATTGACTATCTCACTGTGAAGTATTTGCATATATCGGGGGCCCTCCCAGCTTTTTGATCGGATTTGGTCTATTTGGTTCCATCACTCTCAATTCCTCTGTAGTATTGCCCGTTTTGACTAGTTTTGGCCTCTTTCGATCTGCCCATTCACTACTGGCCCGTTTTGCCAGCCGGCTATGGACGCGAAGACCCTCTTGCTGTACTTGCATTGGCCCCATTATATCAATTCAGTGACAAAATCCAAAGTTCTCGCGCAATATAAACGAGCATACAAATCTTCCCGACTATTTTTCGACCCGCTTTGCCGGAAATTCCTTCAACAGCATCTCTATGAGACATATCTCAAGTGGAAATATGTTACAGACGTTAACAAGATTGAAGGACTAGTACATGAGGCCGAGCCGATAATTAGCCAATTGCAGTTAACAGCGGCGACTTGCGCACAAAAGCTTAACCAGCGAACGCCATCGTATGTACAGCACTACGGAGACGGAACTCAGGTAGTTCGTGACAACTCGGCTGGAATCAAAGCGATTCTCGCAGTGCTTGACTACGCTGGCTCGCACTATAAATTGAAAGAATCGCCGATCCGCTCTTTAGTCGGCAGAACTCGGTGGGCTCAATTGAAGCAGCAGAACAAATTGAGCGGCGAGTTGGCAGCTGACAGCTCGCATTTAGCATACAAAATCGCCAACATGCAGGTGCCTACCGTCCGGACGCTTGGGGCCCATCGAGAGCAATTGGCGTCGCGAGAGGTCTTGTTTTACCAGTACCTTGCGGCGCTGGGTAAGGCCAAAATCAAGACATCGCGATCTGGAAATCAGAAGCTGTTTCTTAAATTCGAAGTCAAAGCCACGGTGCTTGGGACTCCGATTGCTCACTCCAGAACAAGGAACGAGTTCAGAAAGTACTTTACTCATCTCGACAAGCACATGCCTCGCCCGTATCACGAGGAATTCATGGCCCATGCTCTGGACCAATTCAATTCGAAGCAAGAAGTTCAAAGGTTTTTTAGACACCGCTGGCGAACGATTCTGGGTCGGTCATTTTCGATTACTAGGGATTCTGAGAATGGTGACATGTCAATTGTGTTTCAAAAGATTGCCATTCCGTCGCCGTATCATTCGTTCTATAGCGGCTTGGGCCAACGCAAAGCCAGTACCAATGCAAACGACGCTAAGAGAGCCAGCCCCGATCGTAACGGTCCCAGTGGTCCAAACGGCCCAAAAGAGGCTAACAGCAATTTCAAAGACTCCAAAGACGCATCTTTGGGTTAGCTCTCTTGCGCGATACTCGTAAGAACCCACTGCTGGTCAGAAATCATGGCCAAAATGCTCCCCCGCCCTATTGCAAATGACTCAATTGCCTCGAAGTCATACTCGGCGTCAAACTTGACCGAATTGACAGGAACCTCTGAACTCACTGACTCAACGTCGGTGTATTGCAGCTCTTTCAGCGACAGAAGCCCAACGGTCGTGCCTACCAGAATAGCCAATTGGGTGTGACTGACAAACTCAATTTGTCGAATTCCGTCAAAGTTGGCCTCGCTAACACTGATTTTGCCAGTGTCATTTGCAAAGTTGTATAATTTAATCGATATTTCGTCTCCAATGGCAACCAAATGCCCATGGCTGCCTACAAGCTGTTTCACCAGTTTGCTGCGGCCCAAAGAGACAGAATTTAGGATCGATACCTGGTCGCGAAGGCACCCTCTAGTGTTAACGAATCCTTCTTTGAGTCCGGCACTCAATTTCTTGACAAGTCGAGGTACTGACGTTTTATCGGTTACCGATTTCTTTTTACCTCCTGCTTTGGCATCCCCAAAGTACTGATCAAGAGAGCAAGTGCCAACGTAATTCGTCAAGAATTCGGCCACGTCGCTTGTCTTCGCTGCGCCCGGCTCCTCAATGACTGGCTTGCCAGAGAACGGAGGGTGATCAGGAATGTCATCAAAAGTAACCTGAATCCATGATATGAACGCCTTAAAAAGCTCAGATTCGGTGTGAAGCTTCCATGCACACTGGGTGGCCGCCTGCATCAAGGTGCTAACCAACGCAATTGACGTATTCACTGCCTCCTCGTCTAGCGCTTTTAGTCCGTCAGTCATGTTATGCCACTTTGCTATTCCCTTGAGCCGAGA
The DNA here is from genome assembly GCA_003705735.3 of Blastobotrys peoriensis. Lineage (NCBI taxonomy): Eukaryota > Fungi > Ascomycota > Dipodascomycetes > Dipodascales > Trichomonascaceae > Blastobotrys > Blastobotrys peoriensis. The sequence goes on along the minus strand of PPJJ03000104.1, from coordinate 17,521 downwards.
CAGGAGCACGAGCAGACGCTGAGATGCTGGCACCAAATGCTCATCAAGCAATCTCTGAGAAGTGATATAGGCGGCAGTAGCAGTCTTGTGCCATTTGCGGATGCCTTTCTCCGCCAGTCCTTCAGCTAGCCAAAGCGACACCTGCGGCGACGGTGAGCCTGTAACCAGTGTGTCGTATAATGCAATGACCCTAGTATCGGCGTCTGTGAGATCGTCGTTGTCGCTATCCGGTGCTAGGTCTCGTAGCGATTTCTCAGAAATTCCAGCAATTGAGTCTAATTCAACCTTCAAAAGCCGACTGGTCTCTCGAATGTAGTCTACTAATGCAAGCACCTTTGCAGGAGTTAGTGAAAACTCAGGCAGGTATTCCCTCCATTGACCCGTTACAAAGGAGGCGTGAACTCGTGTCAGCGTCGTCATTTGGTCGTTCTCAGATAGTACGTAGTACTCTGAGATATCAGGCGATGCCTGAATATCGACCACTTTTCCTGGAAGGCCGAGGGAAATCGAGCCAATTGAAAACACTCCATATAGAGATAGGCGAATTGACCCGTCGTTGGTGCCTGTCACCAGCATTTCTAGCTTGGCCGGCATCTCGTCCAGACTGAGTCGCGAAAATGGCTGTACTGCCAATGGTAGCGGTGGTAGACGAGGCAGATGCTGGATCACGTCTAAATTTGACGACAGCGCTACTGGGGGTGGCGGATCTTGGTGCTCAGTGACCCAGTTCACAAACGACAGTCCTTCGTCGCCTTTTGTACCAAAGATTACCTTACCAGTGGATCCATTATAAACCTGTAACGACCCGTCGTCAAACACCACTCCGAGGACCTTGGCGTCGTATTTCCATCTAACCAGAGCTGGCAGGACTCCAGCTGGGGCACGGGACTGCGAGGTCCATACTTTTTGGCCGTTAAATCGAAGTACCTGGATTGATCCCGACGGTTCAGCGAACACAATTGTGTTTATAGTTGGAGAGAAGCAAGACAATTGCGGGACCACCGACGACGACAGTTTGAGTTTTGACATCTCAAGGAATCACGCCTGCGTTCTGCGAAGCGAAGATCACCGAATCTGAAGCCAAGCTCGGTAGAGACGAGGCCAGTGCCAGCCAGTGGACGCTTGAAATATGTCGCAGAGAGGACTTAGATAAATGCTGAAGGTCTAGGTTAGAAAGGCGATAAGTAAGAGATGCTCGTTTCCCCAGATTTCAAGACGCGTTCTGAATTTTTCGTGAAATTTCACTTCAGATCACGTTTAAGGCATCCTGCGATAAGCCTCATCAGATAGTGAAAAATCAGTAAATTTCACTGAAATCTGGTCACTTCCAACCCGATACCCGCCCATTTCTAGAAATGTTCGCCAAGCGCGCTCAGGTATGTCTTCCCTTTGCTCTTTCTGTTCTCACTAACTAGTATAAACCGGCCGCTAGCATAAAGTCGTCGGAGCGACGCAAGATTCTAAAATCTGTGTGCACCCAGTTTGGTCTCGACGAGTCCTCTCTATCGACTGAAACGAAATACGCAATTCTGCCTAAAGACATTCGAGTAGGAAAGGTTCAACTTCACAACGGCCTGCATGGGTTCGTGTACACAACTGAAGGAGAGAAGCCAGTGTGGTTCAAATTTCGGGACAATGAGGTCTGGGTGCCGACAGTGTTCACGCTGTGGGCATGCCCTTTTTTGGCCCCAATCTTGCACACCCCGGAATTCACAATTGAACGACTCCAGAACGGTGCTGACTTGATGATTCCCGGGGTTTTTGCGCCCCTACCGACCCGGGCTCCAAAGGGATCTGTGGTAGCTGTTTCCAGTCTCGGTCGGCCTACAGTTCCTCTGGCAGTAGGAGTTGCTGAGGTGGACTGCACAAAGATCAATAGAGGCATGACGGGAAAGGCCGCGGTGATGGTATCGGTCATTGGAGACACGCTGTTTGAAGGGTACCACGGGGAGAAGGGCATACCAGGAGAACTGGATTTGAGCATTCAGGCGCCAGAGGCCCAGGCTGGCCCGGAGGGGGATACTACTGTAGGCGGAGACGCTGCAAAAACTGAAGAGACTGCTGGGGAGGAGACTAGAAATGGAGTCGGAGAAGAGAGTACTGAGAATAATGCTGGTTCTGATATCGCAAGTTCCATGCCCCAGGTAGTGGACCAGGCAGTTGCCCAAACCACTGAAGATTTGGTCCAATTGGCGCTACAACAATCTGCTCAGCCAGAGCCGGAAACCGAGGTGCCAAGCCAGACCCCACATCCCATTGAGCCCGCTGAACCCAGTCAAGCCACTGCGGAGTCTAGTGGCTCAAATGCCTATGAGGAGTCTCAGGGTCTCTCGACTTCTGAGATCGACGACTATCTCTATAAAGCACTACTCCAAGTGCTACGAAAAGCAATTGACGAACCTGTATCTATTCCTGTTCAAGGCTCATACTTCCTATCTCACCATCTGCTCCCCAACGTACGAATTCTGGACCCCGCCATTTCTCTCAAAAACTCGTCCTGGAAAAAGGCGACCAAATTCTTCAAGGCCATGGAGAAGAAGGGGCTGCTGAAGGTCAAAGAACGGTCTGGCGAGGCCGTAGTCCAGTCAATTGCGGGTAAAGACAACGCCGAGGTCCGCGAGTTCGCTGTCTACAAGCCCCAGAAACCAAAATCGACCCCAAACACCCCATCATCGTCTTCATCCGCTGCTTCTAAGAAAATGGTCGCTACTGAGTACTGGAAACCGCGATCCGCGGCAGCGCCCCTCTTCGAGCAGGCCAAATTAAACAAAGCCGACTTTTTCCCCGCAGAAGTGCTCAGAAAGACCCTATTTGACTACGTTTCGGCCCACAATCTCGGCTCGGGATCTTCTGTCAGGTTGGACGACCTCCTCGTCAAAGCGCTGGGCCAAAAGACTGATTCGGGCCTGGTTGCCAGAGCAAAACTGGTGCCTCTTCTCCAGGCAAACAGCACAGTTGCCCATACAATCGTTCCAGCCAGCACAGGTAGTGATGTCGCAGCAACGTCTCTAACTGGGCGGGTGAAGTTAGCTAAGGGCCCAATCCCTACCATATCCATGCAAATTGAGCGACGAGGCGGCAATAAAGTTGTTACGAGGATTTGGAATTTAGAGCCTTTTCACCTCGTTCCCAGCTTATTTGCAGAAGAGCTTCGGGTAGCTGCTGCTGGATCGACCTCTTTTGGCCCTCGAGAGGGAATCTCTGGACTAGAAGTGATGGTTCAAGGCGACCAGCGTAAGGGGGTTTTGGCGCTATTAGAGTCCAAAGGCGTTCGAGCCACTTGGGTTGCAATTACCGACAAGACACAAAAGAAAAAGAAGCAATAGTTTCTGGAAATGAATTGGATGATGTATGCAATTGAATTGAGTCAGGATCAGTGAAACTCATTTAGTGGTGGTTCTGGTGCTTTTCTCGTCGGACTTCTTGGTTCCCCCTGTCTTCTGGCTGGCTGCTTTGGCGGCTTCTTTCGCCCGCCGCCTCTCGGCCAATAACCTGATTGCACCCATGACGGTGACGACTCCAGTGGGGCCGAATAGCGGTAAGTACACTGCAATTTTGTGCTCGTCCGGGAAAAATGTTTGCCCGACCATCATTTTATCAAAAAAAGCCGACTCTGACTTTTGCAATGCGTCTCCCGCAGCCAGCAACGCGCTGTTGGCATCGCCAGCCTTCAGCAGGGCCAAACTAGACCGAATTGCTGCAAACGCACCCTCCACCCCAGTCAATACCTGCTTCGGAATGGCGATATTCGGCAGCGAAGCCGACAATCGTCGCAGCGAGCCCAAAGTCGAAGAGGCAAGAATGAGCGCACGCACTGTGGATATGCGGGCGAGAGCGTCAATGCGAAATTCGGGCGATTTGGGAACGGTCGGCGCGCCCAATAGCGACAGCAACTGGCCAGAAAACGTCTCCATAACCGGCACCAAGTCGTCCTGGCCGAGGTGCAACTTTTCAGTGTTCAAAATGACAACACCTCCCCACTGAGGAATTGAAAACGCATTAGCGGGAGAGTTTTCAATCACCAGTGGCCGATGCGCCTGGGTAGGAATGTACAGTATAAAGTGCAAAGTTGGATACGAAGGAATTGACGCCAGCGACCAGTCTGCGTAGTTGACGAACGTGGCCAAGTGCTCGTTTGTGAGCACGTGCACGCCTGCACCTGCACCGACCGCCTGCGGGTCGATTGGCGGAATGTCTACTGCAGGAACGGAGTAATGCTGGACTTGAGTGTCGACAGTGAAGTTGGTGATGCGACCCAAACTCGACCGCAACGGCGCCAAGTGCTCAGAAATAACGTTTCCAATGTCCCAGGATATATCGTCCTCCCCGCCAATGAACAGTGAGAACGTCAGGTGGTACTGCGGCGAGTACTTCACCACCTTGTTCGGCACCTCTGCGACGTTTTTGAACACCTGCACTTCCTGTACAAAGACATAGTCCAACAACACCGCCGAAACTAGCTCAGGCACTTCGCCAGATGCAATCAGGTGTAATGTGTATGTAATTAGGATCTCGCGGCCCACTTCAGACGTCACAAACACCCCATCCTCGCCTAGACGAAAGTCTACATTGTAGTCCTTGTACGACCCCACACCTTTGTGGAGCTCAATTCGCCACTGCGTACTCAAATTGAGTTGCTCCAGATCCTTATCGATGACTTTTTGAGTAACCTCGACCAAATCCGGGAACTCGGGCCCCACATTGAGGTACACGGGGATTGTCACCTGGATTTCATTATTAAGATTGACGTCATAGTAGTTCATAAGGTCATAATTCAGCGGCGCTCGGTACACCGAAGTGGTGTACGCCCATATTGGAAGACCCAGCAGAGCCCCGAGGCCCAGAAAGGATATGAGCGCCCACACCCGCTTTTGGGTCGTGCTTTTCGGCTCCATTCTCGCAGCAAGAAGTATGTCGTCTCGAGAGGTAGAGGACGCGTATTTCATTATCTGGAGGGTGCGGCTAGGAACGGCTGCTGAAATGTCTCACTGGTGCAGAAATGTCTCGTACATGTCTCTCAAATGTCTCGCTATCTCCGAGCCTCATGCCAATATCCTATTGTTCTTCCCCAGATTCCTGCTCATCTAGCTCTCCATGCATTAGTACTATATATCTATATACACCTTTCCGTTCCTATACCCGTTTGACTGCGAACTGCTCAGTAATGTGCTTCTGTCCGCGCTTTCTTCCACACTCAATCGCTACCATGCGGGCAAAATCCTTATTGTCCCAGTACCCAGAATGGGCGGTTAGCATTGCAATATACTGGTTCTCTAAAGCGCCTGTCAATGGAATTGTCCAGTCAATCTGGCCATTGTCGTTGAGCATTCGCATTTTTGACTCGGAATCCTGCTCTCGATGAAAGTCGCGAGTCTCCATTTCAACTTCTGAAGGCAGGTCGTTCAGAGTAACGCTAGGATTCAAGCTATCCGAAGAATCCAATTCCTGCGACGCCATAAGGCTGCTTCCAGTATCGCTCGCATCTCCCGTCTTGTCCCCAGTCTCCTTTCCCTTTTCCGCTTCCTTCTCACTGGCCTTTTCTTTGTCATTGTTCTTGTCTTTCTCACCACCCTTTTTCTTCTGGCTGGCCTTTGCTTTCTCCTTCTCGTCGGCTCCCTCAGCGGCGCTCCAGTACGGAATGCGAATTCCTCCAAAAAAGCCTCCGGATGACTCGGTGGGCTTGGAAACGGGAAACGCCCGCTCGGTCGGCAAATTGGCTGGTGCAATCGTGCGCGCCAAAATGGCGTCCACCGTAGGGTTTACGCGGTACGAAATTGGGTCCGAGTAGTGGAAAATGTTGTAAATATTGTCGACCGCCATGCACCCATAGGGCGGTTTGGACTGTGACTGCTGGACAAACGACATGTTTTTGCGCGTAACACTCGGCCGTTTAGCGGTTCGATCGGCATGGTGCCAGTGCCCTGGATCGACGTTTTTCATTGACAAGTACCCAGAGGAGTCATCATTCTGGAAAAAGCTCCCCGCGCTCCCACTTTCAACGCTGCCATTACCATTCTCTCTTGCTTTGCTCCTTTCGTCATACAACTTCCTTGGATACAATCGGGAGTTTTCAAGCATCAAGAAAAACGACACCGGACTGCCCACAAAAAACACATTGGACGTGTTGAAATCCAGCACTTTCTCTTCGCCTGGCTTCAAATCTCGAACGTTGGTGGGTTGAGACGACAGGATATCTGCGGCAATCACCGAGCCTAACGAATGGCCGATAATATTAACTTGGCCCCCAGACTCCACGAACCCCGGATTGTAACGAACAAACAAGTTGTACACTCGATTTGCCTCCTTAGCCGCCGCCTCGATAAGCAACGGCTTATAGTGTGACATATAGTAGGGGATATCCATCATCACATCAGAAATGAGGTTCCGAACCGCCGGGATCGAATTGATAGTGATATCCTGGAGCCGGTAGTCCTCTGGCTCCCCTCCCGTCGACGATTCACCCTTTTTGAGGCTCTCAAAATCCAGCTTTTGCCGCCAGTTAATTGGCAGCGCTAGCATTGTACTGTTGTCTGGGTCAATATACTGTGAGACTCCTGGCTTCTTCGACTGCTCAACAATTGAGGCTCTGAAGCCGTTGATGGCGTGAGTGAAGTTGAAGCTTTCGACTCGGTCTGATAGCTTTTGACCAATTCCATGGATGACAAATATCAACTGCGATACCTTTTTGGGCTCAAAATCCTCAGCGTCTGAGTCGCGATCGGGCAGGCTTTTGATCTTTTTCCAAGAAGCCCAGTCAAAATGGCGCTGCACCGTCATCAGCGTGCTCGAAGGGGTCTTCCCTTGGAGCAGGGCACTAATGAGCTGGCTCGGAGACGGGCCAGACGAGAACAGAGGGATGCGAGATGAAGACGTAGCGGCGCCTTCAGGGAGAATGTATGCAATTGGGTGCGGAGTTGGGAACACCTCCGCAGGTAGTTCACTTGACGCGGACCCGCTAACATTTTCAGGGGGGCTCTTGGCAGCGTCGGGACTTTTGGCAGCAGAAGCGTCTTCGACCGGGCTGGTCTGGGCTTTAGGAGTGCTTGGAATCGACTCGTCGTGCTTTGAGCCTTCTCCGTCAGGATTGCTTAAATCTGGGCTTTGTGCGTCGGTAGTTGGAGTTTTGAAACCAGAGTCATCTCCTTCTACATTGCCAGTGCCTTCTCTCTCAGCAGACTTCTTGATATTGCCCTCGTTCTCTTCACTTTTCTCGTCGCCATCAATGCCCTTACCCTTCTCGCCCTCGTCCTCGCCATCTCTCTTTGCCCCTTCTACTTTAGCTCCCATTAGCTTCAATGCCTCCTTCGCTTCCTCCGCTCGAAGACAGGGTGGGAACACTATTACCACCTTATGAATCACTGGCGCTTTGCTGGGATCCTCAAAATACTGCTTGAAGGTGACTGGAACTTTAATGCGGTCCAATGCCTCTGGTACCCCCTGAGCAGACACTAATTCAGCCAGGTACTCGCCAGTCCACGGCCTAATCTGATTGTATGCCTTGATAAGTGCGGTCTCTAGTGAAGGCTCGGTAGGAGTCAGCGAAGTCGAGTAGAACCATGTCGCGCGGTATGCGTGGGCGAAATGCTTAATTGAGTCCCAGTACATTGGGCTCATAAACATCTTGTTGACGTTAACATAGTAAAGGCGGTTTATGCCTACCAGCACCAGTTTGTCTTGAGAATCGTCAGCCTCAGCCTGCGACTCTTCGACCGCGACCTTGCCACCCTCCTTCGCATTTGGACGGCGGTCTTCGAGGCCGTCATGGACTTTGGCAGCGGCATCTTCGAGCCGGCGGTTGTCGCTTGGACTAAACGCAAGCCAATTGAGGTTCGGAGAATGCGCACCCACGTATGAAGTAGTGGAGAAGACGGCATTGCGGCCAATTCCTGGTGCAGGAGACGGCGAGCCAGCGGCGTCGGTCTGGGCAATGAGCCTCTTTGCAGCTCGAGAACTGAAGCCCTCGGAGCCTTTCCGAGGGGAAGGGCTCGCGGGATTTGACCTTCCTCGCCGCTCTACTACTAATTCCTCCTCCTCCTCCTCCTCCTCCTCTTCTTCGTCTTCATCGTCGCTGGGATGGAGTTTGGCTGCCACAGGTTTCTGGTATGCACTTGAAGGCAGTGGCGCATTTGGGTCGTCCAAAGCGAACGGGAAGTCGTGGAAATACCACGGAACTACTGGATGTATGTCCATAGTGATGAGTACCAGGGGGAAATGCCGTATTCAGTCGTAACGGAACTGAATCTGATCTCCGCCTCTGTTATTCTTAGATCGAGGCTTATCGTAGTGTAGCAATCTGAGAGCAGTGCGGCCTTAGCCCATATTATTCAAGGGACGAGATGTGGTATGGTGATTGAGACGGTGGTGTGAGGTATGTGGGGAGAGGGGCAGTTGTGGAGGAAAAGGAGATTGGGAACGGAGGGAATAAAGGCGGGAGCGAGGTGGCAGTACTGGAGGTTGCTAGTTTAGTTGCTAGTTATTGTGACTGTGGCTGCGGCTAGGGCTGTAGCTGTGGCAATGGAGAACCGGGGCATCCAGGCTGCATTTTGATGCACTTAGGAAAGGTGAAGGGCAGCAATAATATTCAATTACCTCGGCTCAAGCTTCCTTTTGAACGTAAATTATGAATCCTTAATACAGAGGGACCCAGCTGTTTGGTGGCGCGCAATTGTAGGTAGTCAAGTGGCGGTAATGGCAGTGCTGTGGAGGTATTCATGTGCTTATGCAAGGATCGTCATGTCTCAGACATTCCGTGCCTAGGACGTTGGGGCCCTGAGACACTCCGAGACATGCTGGTTGGGCTGGCTCAAGTTACGAGCTAATCAGTGCTCATGAAGCGGGCATTGATGCGTTTTGACGCGGGTGAACTGCATTAGACTGGCCAAACGCTCTTTAGTCGCAATGGCACCAGGCGTTTCCAGCAGCTCGGGACTTGATGTGGCATGTCTTGAAATAGTGATTTGCGTATGGTGCATATGGTTTAGTGCACACAGTGATGCTGCCATGACAATTGACTTCATGTGTGCAGAGACGCAAAAAAAATGCAATTGCAAAAACTACAGCACCATCTGTTCTCGCGTCGTCTCCGACCGCAATACTGGGTATGGCTCTAAGGTGCTTAACTATGACTGATCGGACGGGAAGTCGTGCTTTCACCTTGATATGGCCGTAGCTGAAAGGAAATATTTTTTAATACCTTTCTTGAGATAGATTAAAAAAGCACTTATGCCCAAAAAACAAAAAAGCGCTTTTTTCTCGCTATGAAAGGGCCAGCCAGCCCGTGCGCGCACACCCACCCGCGCTGTCAAACAGTGAACGATTTGCTACCCTTTTAGCTGCGAAATCTCACACTTGAGGCCTAGAGATTATGGATAAATTTCTGCAATCGGTCGAGTGGCCTAACCAAGGACAATAAATCTCGCGATAAGATAAGGGAAAAATTATAGAGAAACAAAACGAAGAAAAAGAAAAAGAGCAAAAACACGAGATTTATTCAACGTAAGAAGGAGGTGCTACAATCTTTGGTGGGTAAAATCTAGCCCAGTCACCTGGTTCACATTAGGAATTGTCCTCCTCGCGGCGGTAGCAACATACCGCTCTATCATTCACGACGGGCAGGAAATATAGAGCGATTATATCTGACCCTAGGCGTTAATAAAGAGGGATTTAAGTGAGATTTTTCCTTATCGAACTTGACACTAAGCTGAACTTCCAAAACCACTTGGCCACTCAAATCTACGGGGCCAGCAAAGCGCTGGGCCTGATTTGGCGCCTGTGAGGATGCTACAGAGGCATGCGAGGTACTACAACCCGGCTGCTATACCTCGGATGCGTCCTACCCTACCTCGAATATGAAGCCGAAAGCATGCTGCCACTATACCCTTTTTATGGGGGGAAAATTGACGCCAATTATATCAATTGATCGTGTTACGCCCCGTCCATGGAATAGTCATCGAGCTTGAAAAGAAGATCAATCACTCAGTCCCGAATCACTGGAGAGCGGACTCAAGTCACGATCATTACTTCTGACACCATCTTCAGCTCGCCCGAATTTAGCAAACAAGCGTGCGTCCTTGAGCATGTCACGCACAGACCATCGCTCAAAAATGGGACCTCTCAAAACAAACCCATTTCGAAGCTCCTCTCGATGATAATTAACCGTCCGTCCACACGGCCCCTCTATTATAGTCCCATGCTCTGGCTCATTGTTAATCGCCTTCTTACTGATGTAATACTTGGACAGTGTCCCGGAAATGGGTGCCAAAGGGCACTGCCAGGGCTAACAATATTATTGGCAACTTCGCGCTTCTCCGATGCGAATAATGGCAGAATCTCTTGATCCACAGAAACGGTCATGGCGCAGAAAGCTGTAGCGATTGTGCGTGAGAAATGGTCTAAGGTAAACGCATCAACTAAAAGCTCCTGATCTCCATTAAACATTCGAGCCATTGAGCTCAGTCTTCCAGCAACCCGGCACGTTCCTCCTTGGAGAGAGCGAGACGGAATGGTGATATAAAAATCGCCAGAAGCGTAGTTAAGATCAAATTTCTGTAGTTTCAACCTCACACTGTTGAGCAATTGCTCAATCGTGCCGGCAGTTTTCTCGTCAAAACAACTCTCGAATTTGATCAGCAAATCTCCCTTGAATCCCAAGCCACTGCTGAACACTCTCAGCTTCACAATTGTGAACCTCTGTCGGTGCTCTATCCGAGCCTTCTCCACTGGAATAACGTTGGGCTTGATAACGTCTCATCGTGAAAAAAAGAGGGGTACAGTGTGGGGTTTGAGTACATATAACGTAGCAGTTTTGATAGGAGGTCTGGTGCCGACGGCGCTTCGTCTCTTCACTGCTTACGCGAACAAAGCATTGGCAATCTTGATGAACTGGTGCAGAGTAAGCAGTCTAGGCCATATTAAAGTCGCATTAAATTTCAGCCCCAAATCAAAGCATTGAGTGTTGCTGTCCCCGGCCACTGCCTGGATGTCAAATTTCGGTAAGGGTCGACTGGAAATCAGGCACCGCAGGGCTAAATGTCTTATAAAAGCTTATCGCTCGAAGTGTAGGGACCGTTGTGGGCATCGATATGGAAAGCTGATATCTACATTGCAGGATCCCACGGTGTCTAAGTGAACCATGAATGTTTCTCCCATTTCCCTCCTTTCGTAATTTATAAGTTGAGGTGAAATTCAATTAGATTGGTATATTGATTAATAGATGAGAAATATACGCAATTCGAAGAAGAAAAAAAGGTGACTGCCAGGAGATGTGTAACGGCTGCGCGTAGAAGGGGAGTCTATATAAGATGAATTATTGTTGAGAATGTACTCAACTTGTTATTTGTGATTCTTTTTATCTAATCAGTTCGCAGGACTTGACGTCCAGGTTCTGATACATGAAAAGAAGTGTTTTTAGCGCCTTTCTTGTGGTTCGCGAAAAGAAAAATTATGGCCCAATCGCTAAAATCGTTTAAAAGTCGTCAATCGCGACGGCAGATAACTCTGATTAAGTCTCACACAACCACTGGTAAAATTGCTGCAATCGCAATGGCAAATCTATAGCGGCTATGTCGGACCCTAGGGCTGATGAGAGGATTTAATCATGCCCACAGATTTTCCAGGGCTCTAAACGTACCTGAAAGTGAACAATTGAAATTAGCGCTCATGTTTAGAGGAGGACGGCGTTTGGTACCAATTTTTAGTCTCTATTTCAGCGGAACCCCCCCACACACGCTTCTTAAATAACTGCCGCATTAAAAATGCATCGAGCAATCCAATAATTATCCTTGATTGCACAATTCGGCCTTATCGACTTTTAATTAGCAGTGCCACCATTCAGTACCCTCGTCCACCAATCCTCCTAATCTCCTTGAACTAGCCTTCTTCTCCACTAATGCATATATCCAAGACTTTGTCTCAGATGCTCACCTTTCTTTTTATTCGCACGTGACCAACCGTTCAAGTATTCAAGACACCATTTTTCAGCAATTTAACCAGTATATTCCGGCGGTATGGGCGACGCAGAGTTGGACGCTATTCGACAGGCGCGCCTGGCTGAGCTTCAGCGTGGACAAGGGCAGTCTGGCCAGGGCCAGGGCCAGGGTCAAGGGCAGGAGGATAAGGCGTGAGTACCATAGGAATCACCACTAGTACTGCAGCACTAACAATAGTCAAGAACAAGAAGAAATGAGACTGTCAGCAGTACGTTGAGGAGACAGCGATGAAGAGAAGGATCTTTTGATGATATGGGTACGGATAAGTCTAACTAGTTATCGCAAATCCTGTCGAATGAGGCTCGAGAAAGACTGTCGCGAATTCGAATCGTCAAGGCTGAGCGAGCAAAGGCGTAAGTCGGGGAAGAGGCGGGCGGAAATTACGAGTAGGAAGACAGAACGGGACAAACGTGTAGAAACGCGTAGTATCTGGAGAGTGTCTGGGCAGCGGATGATGAATGGAATCCGCGTCCATATCAGTTTGCTCATGCACTGCGGGTCTAACTAGGGTTGAAGATTTACTGATTCGAATGGCACGGACTGGCCAAATCCAGCAAAAGATCTCGGAACCAGAATTGGTATCACTTCTGGACCAGATCTCTCTACAAGAGTCGCGATCAAACAAGACCCGCATTGTGTTTAATCAGAGACGACATGACGACGAAGAAGTGCATGAGCATACCGAAAAGAAGGATGATTCCGAGGACGATTTTTTCGACTAGGTCAATGCAATTGCGTCATCAATACACGACACGAGCCGGCGCCCAATTCCCGCCAATTCCCACCAATTGCAGTCTATATTGCCCGTAATGTTCCCTCACCGTAGTTTCACTGCTAGTTCACCCCTCATAACTCATTTACCTGGGCGGGCGACTGCACAGCCGCACTACTCCAGTGAAATTTGCACAATCAGATCAACCTAAGTTTGACAAACAAACTATTGGCGACTAGGCAAACACCAGCAAGATGCCTCCTGTTTCTCAAGTTCCGATGGGCCAAGAGCCGTCGTATTTTGACAAGTTCAAAATGGGAGCCATGATGGGGGTAAGTGAGACGAGGATGAGCGCCGAGGCCTGAGAGTTGGTCGGGCGGTGGCCAGAGCGGGAAGAGCTGGGTGAGCCGGTGCTAACTAGTCCACTGTGGGAGCCGTAATTGGGTGCATTTTTGGTAGGTGAATCGAGAGTAGGGAGGTGTTATATGCTAATCAAGGTACGGTGGCATTGTTCCAACAAGGACCGGGTCCTAATGGGTACATGCGAAGCTTAGGACAGTATATGCTTGGATCTGCTGCTACATTTGGGTAAGTGATGGGCGGGGCAGCAATGAGGCAACATTGAGGCTGTAGCGACACTTGGTGAAGCTGGCCGAGACTGGTAGCGACAATGGTTGAAAGCGGCCGAGCCTCTGATTGCGATTGAACTGTCACTAACCAGCCTTTTCATGTCTGTGGGATCAGTGATTCGATCCGAAGACCGAGCGCCTCGGCACCCTGCTGAATGGCAACGAGCATTCCGACAAGCTCGGATCGCAAGTAGGAAGGAGTAGGTAGCAATACTATCAGAACAAGAGCCGTCTAACCGCGAGGAGTCCAAGAGCCAGTAATTGAGCCAATGCGGAGAACAGTAGAGCTGGTTCAGCAGCGTAGTAACGTGACCAAAGCCCTTGCGTTGACAGCCAATCACGATTCATTTTGCAGTCAAATTTGAGCTTCAAGTAGCCAATTATATGCCCCTGGCACCATTTCACACCCATTATTTGCGCCCATTATTTGCGCCCATTGTTTGCGCCCATTGTCCGTGCATTGCAAACGTCTCCCCCACTGCTCCCCTTCAGCTGCCTGTTAACATCCTCGGGCTTCCGTAGTCATCTCGTCGTTTCAGCCGTGTATGCCTTATCGCATTCAATGCGGAGTGGGGATTACAGATCGACTTTGCACGTGTAACGACAACCAGATAGCGAAAGGGGCAAACGTGGAGACTGCGCTCAGACACTAGTTACTGGGTGCTGCTGTGGTTGTGCTGCGAGCGTACTTAGCTGATACCAGTGGCGGTCACGTGATGGACGTCAACTTTGTGAATTTCAACCAGGACTTTTCCTGCATTTGTGTGGGGTCGAACAATGGATACAAAATCTTCAATTGTGACCCTTTTGGACGGTCATTTTATAAGTCGGATGGGGCAATTGGGATTGTGGAGATGCTGTTTAGCACGTCTTTAGTTGCGGTAGTTGGAATGGGCGATCAGCCGGCATTGTCGCCAAGACGACTGAAGATTGTTAATACTAAGGTAAGTAGACGAGGAAGCGGGCGCGTGAATGCAAGTGCGTGAATGCGAGTGAAGTGGCACTGCGGAGTAACCAATGAGCGGACTCGGCCGACTGGCGGTATAGCCAGTGGCGGTGAGGTGACAGTGCTTTACCCGTTGACTGCCCCCGCATGTATTAACTAGCGTCAAATGACGATTTGCGAACTGACTTTTCCGACTGCCGTTCTAAAAGTCATGCTGAGCAGAAAACGATTGGTGGTTCTACTGGAAGAGCAAATCTATATCTACGACATTTCAAACATGAAACTGCTGCATACCATCGAAACGTCGCCGAACCCTTCAGCAATCGCATACCTATCACCGTCGTCGGAAAATTGCTATTTGGTATACCCGTCGCCAGTTCCGAGCCCCAATGCTCTGGAATTACCTGCGCACGCACCACATAACCCTGCGTCTGCGACGTCCCCTAACCGTAAAGGTGAGGTGACCATCTACGACGCGCTCAATCTGCAGCCCGTCAATGTAATTGAAGCCCACAAGGGCCCTCTTTCAGTTTTGGCGCTAAACAGTGACGGCACGCTGCTTGCGACGGCCTCGGACAAGGGGACGATCATCCGTATCTTCTCAATCCCAACTGGCACAAAGCTGTACCAATTCCGGCGCGGCACTTATCCGGCCAAGGTGTTTTCAATCAATTTTAACCTCGCGTCGTCTATGGTGTGTGTCAGCAGCGCCACCGAGACCATTCATATTTTCAAACTTGGAACTGGCAACTCTATTCAACCATCCGACTCTAACGGCCGCCGAAATGGAGTAGGCGAGGACCGCGGGGGCCGACAGGGAGCTCTGGAAGATGCAAGTGGTGTCGACGAATTGGGAGATTCATCATCCACTGACGCACAAGCATCCGGCTTGTCTGGGCTGAATGGCGATGAGTCTGGGTCTGCTAGCGATGAAGAGTCCGAGTCCCCCGGGTTTATGCCGAAACTGCGAGCTCCTGCTCCAGGAATTGAAAACTATATTGATTCTAAGCGCACTTCGAACGTTGCAAACATGCTTCGCCGCTCGTCGCAGACACTAGGGCGCCATGTCGCCGGTGCAGTCGGCGGGTACCTACCCAATGCTGTCCAGGAAATGTGGGAACCCAAGGAGCGGGACTTTGCGTTTATCAAGCTACAAGCGCAGGCAGGCACAAAGTCAGTTGTGGCTCTCTCCAGCGTGTCGCCACATGCAATGGTTGTTACTTCTGAAGGATACTATTATCAGTACGAAATTGATCTTGTCCGAGGAGGGGAGTGCCAATTGGTGAAGCAGTATTCTTTATTAGAAGGGGATGATTTAGGGCAAAGCTTGTACTCGTAGCGAGTGAGCTGACCCAGAATCGAGGATGCTAATTGCTAGTGTGACGCTAATATGCCTTTTGACATATCATCAGTTTATTAACCGAGAGGTTACATATAATCGCTAAATACTTGTAATAGTAATTGCAGGGGTTTTACCAGGAGTTGTGGTATGAGCCTTGAACAACGCTGCCTCTCCTTTTTGAATGATATCACCGTCACGACGAGGAGAAGTCCCTGCTGACCCGGTGACTGGGATGAATTTTACCCAGCTAATGTTTAAGCACCTTGTTTCTGTTAACTAGATGCCGTATTTTGGTTCTTTTTTTTTTTTTTTTTTAATAAAAAAATCAATTCTACATGAGCTGGCGAACCTATTCGTAGCGCCCATAGGCTCTCAGGACGTGATCATTGTTCTAACTTGGCCACAGTGCGGTGGGATTGGCGGCCCGCTCTTTGAAAAGCGTTTCAACCACGCCCCCATCAGGGCATGGCCAGAGCGGAGCCGGACAGCTCGTGCTTTTGAGGAGGTGCTAGCACCGGGCTAGCTTCGGCGTCTCTGTTGTGCAGCATTGCAAGCCTGTGGAAATGATACACCATTACGAAGCTGTATACCCACCTATCCAACCCGAGAAGAAACCACAAGGTGTGGGAGTGTGACCATTGCCTACTCTTTTATGAGGGGAAAATTGACTCCAGTTATATCAATTAATACCGTTACGTCCCGTCCATGGAGTAGCCGTCGAGCTTGAAAAGAAGATCAATCACTCAGTCCCGAATCACTGGAGAGCGGACTCAAGTCACGATCATTACTTCTGACACCATCTTCAGCTCGCCCGAATTTAGCAAACAAGCGTGCGTCCTTGAGCATGTCACGCACAGACCATCGCTCAAAAATGGGACCTCTCAAAACAAACCCATTTCGAAGCTCCTCTCGATGATAATTAACCGTCCGTCCACACGGCCCCTCTATTATAGTCCCATGCTCTGGCTCATTGTTAATCGCCTTCTTACTGATGTGATACTTGGACAGTGTCCCGGAAATGGGTGCCAAAAGGGCACTGCCAGGACTAACAGTATCATTGGCAACTTCGCGCTTCTCCGATGCGAATAATGGCAGAATCTCTCGACCCACAGAAACGGTCATGGTGCTGAATGCAGTAGTGATTGCGCGAGAGAAATGGTCTGAAATATGTCTCATATGTGCAGCGACGGGCTCATTGGCCGCGACAGCAGCCACTGGTGTAATAATATGCAAGAGATCGTCCATATCGTGTTCACGAAGATAGGTAATAAGGATAGCAACGTTGTCGTCAAAAAGGTCAATTTCCAACTCACTGAGTCCTATAGCCATTTCCCGCACCTCCGAAATCATCTGCTGCAAGTCCCTTAATTCCATCTTGAAGGCGAGGCCCTGGCTTTTGTGGGCCACCTGAAAATCTTCGACTAGAGGCAAATCCTCTGGTGATATATCCCTAGACGTATCTGTCGGTGCCAATAACCACGGAGGTTTGTACTTCTTCAAGAGTCGACTGCGGCATCTATCGACGGCGTCGAAGTTCAAACGCGTTTTCATGACTTCTCGCGTGTCTTCAAACTTGCGCCATTCGTACCACATCTTGAGGAAGAACGGTGGCAGTAAAGCATTCATCTCGGAGACGACTTCTGGGCGACGTCTTCGTAAGAGGTCCCAATTCCCTCGCGTTTGAATCGGTGACAAACTCTCCACAAAGTGTCGTGCTTCATTCCAACGGGCTCGAAGTCCATCAAACACAGCCTTGAACGCATCAAAGCTGGTATCGCGATGGTCGATGGCAATATTGCCATGGGTCAAGAGAATATTGAGAGAGGTAGTGCAGGTAGTGAGAAATGCCGTGGCAAACGCCCACAGTCGCATGTCCTCCTGCACACTGACGTTGGATTGTGTGTT
>PPJJ03000103.1:0-42939 GCA_003705735.3 Blastobotrys peoriensis | reverse complement strand
AGGGGAGCGGGAAGGGGAGCGGGAGTAGCGGCGGGAAGAGTGGCGGGAATAGTGGGGGGGGGATGGGGGGGGGGGGGGGGCGGATAGATGCGGGGAGACGACGCAACAGTGCAGCCTAGGAGTTTCAGGAGGCTGATTTGAAACTGCTATTGATCCGGTCGGTATTAGCATTGTTTGAAACGATACGAGGGAATCTTCAGTTTATGGATTGATACCTGGTAGGTTTCGTTTGTGTGGCCTTCTTTGGCTTCTGTGCCTTGTGTCCCTGGGCAGCAGCCAATAACACGCTCTCTCCGCCGCTATGGAGGGCCGTAAGATTGAGACTGGAATTGTGGCGGCGGCAGCGGTCTCCTTGACTCTCTACCATCTTTACGAATGGTGGAAAAGGAAGAGCGCAAATGCCTCAGGAGAGCCAATTGCTTTGCACCCGCTGGAAAAGACGGTGCCCCCGAAGGTCAACGAACTGCTGTCTGAAGTGAAGTATCGCGAACTGTTGTTGCTGCTATACGTTATAGCGGAGGATCAAGAAAACAGCACGGGATACATTTTTCGAGGCGTCACCTGCAATTGTTGCGGTATGTCGCCTATAAAGAGCACTCGTTACCGGTGCTCTGAGTGCGTCGACGTCGACTTGTGTCCGAAATGTGAGGCGGCAGGCCGGCACGACCCCAAGCATATATTGCTCAAGATCAAGGTACCAATTCCGATGATGAGTAGTCCACGGTGGGTCCGTCAGTCTGCATTACCCCCCGAGACACAGGCCGCGCCACCAATTCCTACCCTGACAGCGCTCCCTGACGAGGTAGCGGTGGGAATTGGGGCTAAAGTCAGCTTCTCTCGCATGCAACTTGAAATCGCCCTTCAGAGATTCTCAATGTACGCAGATACAATCCTGGGTAGCGACGTTAGTAAGGTGCCATACGGAATTTCCAGGCAGGCGTTTAGCCAAGCCGTTGTCCCTCGAGACCCTGAGAGTCTCATTGCATTAGTGGCAGCTAACATGTATGACCAAGACGACGACGGCGTGATTCGCTTTGAAGAATTTGCCAACGTGCTTGATATCATACTGGACAATTCGGAAAGAGGGTCGTGCGCAAAGCAACTACTCGCATTCAAGGCGTTTGACCTCGACAATACTGGTGTGATGAAGATGTCCAACGTGGAAAAGGTGTTACTGTCATACTATAACTCGGAGAAGGACTACGTACCACAGTACCCTGTGGAAGACATTGCCCAGGCTAGTGACTTCAGGGGCTTCGATAGCGGCCTGCGACCACTTTCATCCTACTTTGACTCGGACTTGGCTCCGGGTGCTATTTATCCCGCAAAGGACCTAAAATTGCAGGCTGCACCTGGGGTGTTGGACTATATTGAAGATAAATTTGCGCCCCTTCACTTCCCCGTAGGAGGCCGATCGCGACACGCTCGCAAGTTTGGCGCCCAAGCCAATAAGGAGCTGGACGACCACACCCGAATTGCATTGATGCAGTACCTGACTGCGGTATGGGCAGCATATGAATGGCCAGATGAGCTCGTATACGGAGAAGAATCACTTAAACCCTTCACCCGGTACAGTTTTTTGTGTTATTGGATGCATCTGTGCGTGCTGTGACGTACATTAAAGAAATCAACGAAGCTCAACAAGTGGTTATGGGAGTTCTGGGGTTCCTCGCAGTGGTCGCCGATGCTCAATCACCGCCCACTCAATTCCGCCATAATAAAACGTATCTCCAAGAACGTGGCCGTCGAGATCGCGCACTGGTAGCTTGCTAGCATGAGTCCCCGCAGTGATCTCCTTGGACCAGATATCACCAGTAGATCGGGCGCGGACCACTGCAATTCGGTCATGGACTGCGATCGCGGACTCGGCTTCACCAGATTGATTAGCATACTCTAAGATTCCTTGTTGCCATTGTCCTACTCGCACCACTCGCCCATTCACTTGCTGCCCTTCAACAGTTGCAAGAACGCTGACGCTGATGTCTGCTCCAAGACTCTTGGGCTGCGGGGTCCGGGTCTCTTTGTTGGGATCCAGGGGCCTCCATACCTCTACGTAGGGTTCCCTTTTTCCAGTTTCCGAGTTAATGCCTACACCAGTCTCTCGTTCATCGCCATTAGCCAGCTGTTCTATAGCGCCAATATCCGGCTCGGACTCAATGTTGCTATCAATATCGTGAGTGAAGTGGACCCGGCCGTCATCCAGGGTCTTTGCTTCCCCGCAAAATGCCCAATCGATAGGAAACTTGTCCCCGGGTTTTGGCGCCCGAGTCACCCTGATATCGACAAATCGCCCTTCCGCAGAGGTCAAAACAAGTGTATCAGTTGGCTCTGATGCTTGCTCTGCCCCCCACTGGATTGATACCCTCTGTGTTACGCTCATTTGTTACCTGCCCGCTCTTGATGTAAGCTAGTCATTGTCTCTGGTTGCAGGTAGACCATCAGGAGACCGCAGAGCATCGGGCCGATCGGGTCACGTGTGATAACTGGCCCACTCCACTGCAGCTAGAGGTCAACTTCCGCCCTCAGCTGGCAGCTTCGCCTCCGAACTCCTAGGTGGTGACGTCGCGATGGTAGAAGCAGTCGCTTTATCTGAATCCCAGAGATTCAGATTTACTGCCTATGTGGATGAGGAGCTGAGGCACATTTCTAGAGACTTTGTTCGGTACCTGTCGGGGTCTGGAGAAGGGTTCAAGACGATGAAGCAGCTGGCTGATAAACTGAACCCGCTGATAGACATCATCTGGTACTCAATTGAAAAGACACCAAAGGATGGAACTCTGTTTGGTCAAACTGATTATCTAGTTCGAATTGCAGACGATGTGGTGGATTATATCGATGGGTTCGCGCCGTCGGCAGACATTCCTACTACGCTGGAGCTGCTGCATAAACTAGACGAAATATATGCAAGACTGATTGATGGAGACGACGTGCCCAAACTCAGACAAACCGACACAGTGCGACTGGTCTCGATAGTCGAGCGCACTCGCATCACTGCTACTAAGGTATTTGATGGTGCCGATGACGAGTATCATGACGGGATAGCAACCATCTATGAGCAAGTACTAGACCGCACCACCTAGCGATTTTGCACTCGGCAGGCATCCGCAAACGGAAGGTTACCGACGCTCACGCACCGACGTTCGCGCCTATTATTCCGCGTCTATCACCCCTACTTGTCATTATTCCCATTCTTAATTACCCAGATTGCATTCGTTAGTCATTATTAACACGCCCAGCACGCTCTACGCTAGTCAGCTAAGGTGGCTAGTTCGCTGCGGACCCATTTTCAGAGTCCGGATTGCGGCCAAGACCAAACAGATATAGTAGCTGAGAGGTATCAAGACGCGATGGTCCTTCGAAGTGGCCCTCGGCCAACGCTGACTCAATTAAGTCCCGTTTTCGCTTTTGCAGCGCGAGGATTCGGTCCTCCACTGTGTTTTGGACTACCAGCCGATGCACAAAGACGGGCCGGTCCTGACCAATTCGATGGGCTCGATCAATTGCCTGCTCTTCCACATATGGATTCCAGAACGGGTCCATAATAATAACATGTGACGCACAGGTCAACGTCAGACCAACGTTTCCCGCCTTGAGACTGACATTCATGATTGTCTTCTCTGGGTTGTCAAAAAACTCAATAACCGTCTCGTTTCGTGCATTGGCGGTCATGGACCCGTCATATCTAAGATAGTCGTAGCCCTTTTGAATCAGTGGAATGTTGAGCAAGTCAAGTAGCCCAGTAAACACCGAGAAAATAATAATCTTCTCTCCCGGAAAATCCTTGTGAATCATGGATACTAGCTCCATGCACTTATCAATCTTGGTCGAGCTTATCCATCCTTTGGGGAACAGCTTTTCCATACCCAGTTCTCGCACAATTAGATGATCGTCGTCCATTTGATTCAAGTCGTCTTCAAAATCGTCGTCGGAGAAGTCAAGAGTCTTCTTGATTTTGACATCCGGCTTCTCGTCCTCGTCGCGTTTGAAGTTCTGCCTCGAGCCTTCTTCTTGCTCCGTCCAATCCTTTGAATCTACGATTGAGTCGCTTAGCTTTGGCTCCGCTATGATGCTCTTCTCGTCCTTGCTATCCACGTCATACTCGTCATCGGAGAACAGCTGGTCACGAATAGAGTCATTGAACATCTGTTCATCGTTCAACCTCTCTCGGCGCTGGCGAACAAGTTCCTGTACTCGTTTTTGCTCCTCATCACGGCGCTTCTGCTCTTGCTTTCGCATCATATTAATTTCATCGTCTCGCAGCCCTTTTGCATGGACTAGACGGAAGGTGTCGTAATCAATCAACTTGTTTTCGTGGGTTGTGCGAGTACAGCCAACGCACTTGGCTGAATTCTCTTCAAACTCCTCGCCATCGCCGCGTGAAAAATAACCAGCAACACAGTCGTTACACACGTAATGACCACAGGGGGTAAGCATAATGGAGTCTGCATCAATCGCATCAAGGCAAATTGGGCATTCAAAATTTTCAATTGACAAGACTCGAGACACCACTTCTGGAGCCAGCTTTCTGGCCAACTTCAAAGTCACTGGCGACGCCTCTCGCAGCTTGCGTTCTTGCTCTTTGAGCTTTGACATTTCAATAAGTGCAGGATGGCAGCAGGCCTGTCTCAGCCGAAGCAATAGTGTCAAAATATTAGAGTAGTTCTGCCCCATCGTCTTGGACTTCATATACTTGTTCACCTGGGCAGCATACCCTGTCTCCAGTTGTCGATAATAGCTCTCTTCGTCTTTGGAGAAGATATTAGTCTTCACTTCCACATGACGCGGAGGTAGCGATAAAATTGGCTTGCCATCGATTTTAGTCTTTTTGGTTCGACGCAGGAGGACAGCACTCAGCAGCGCTCGCAATTTTTGCACCGCACTCTGAGATCCATTCTTAAGTCCTCGGCCAATATCATTTGTAAATCGCTTCTCGTCGCAGTAGGGCTTAATTTGCAAGAACCGCAACAAGCTGTACAGCTCCTCGATCTTATTCTGCATCGGGGTCCCACTTAGGCACCAGCGAAAGTCAGAATTCAGAGCTGTACAAGCCTTCGCCGAAAGGGTATTTCGATTCTTAATATATTGTGCCTCATCAAGAATAATGCGGAACCACTTGCCGAGAAAGAAAGGAGACTTCTTGTAGTTGTCTCGCGACACCGGTGGGGGGTTGTCGTCCCACTCAGATGGCGTAACAGACCCTGAGCTTGACTCGATTGCCAAGGCAAAATGCTCTTTATACTCTCGAGCAATCAAGCCATAAGTTGTAATCACCACATCGTATTCACCCATCGATTCCCAGGACTTCAGTAGCTTTTTTGATGAGCTATGGTGGACGTAAACAGACAGCTTGCGGTCCGCCTTCAGTTTTGTATCGATTTCTCTCTCCCATTGCCTTAGCAGTGCCACGGGTGCAACAATCAGAGTCGTCTTACATTTTGGTGTTGGCGGCTTTTTGGATACCATCAATGCCAGCATTTGAACAGTCTTTCCCAAACCCATATCGTCGGCGAGAATGCCGCCTTTAATCTTATCTTCCTTCATCCTGAGCCACGTAAGTCCGGCTTTTTGATGCTCCAGCAAGGTGATTTTCAGATCCTCTGGAGTACCTGTTCGATCCTGGCTGGCCAGGCCCGAGTCCCATGGAATGGAGTCTAGCAGGCCCTTCAAGTCTACTTCAAATGACGGGTCAGCAGTGCCCCCTCGTCCAAACCCGCTAGTGACGCCCGGTCTAACAGGGTTTTCAAACAATGAACCGGAACGTCGGGTAACAGAGACACCCTGGTCATGAAACATGTGTCCAGAAAACCCGGGGAATCCTGGAAATGCCTTGCTATCTTGGCGAGATTGACTGCTGTTCGGTGCCGAAAGTGCGCTACGCAACGCCTGGGCATCGTCTAATTTGCTATCCATCAAATTCTGGTAGTCAGCGCGGTAATCACGATTGATGTTCGAAAACAGGAAGCTCTTTTGAAGATCGACTAGACCCATCTGCATCCGCAGTTCGTGAAGCTGGGCAGTTGTCATATCCATCGACCGAACCATGGAATGGAGCTGCATTCGGACATGAGAGTCTGGCGGCTCGTTAACAGCCTTTTGCTGCAGATCAACGATTCTTGCTCGCTGGCTCTCGCGATGTCCTAGCAAGACATGTTCCCGAGAGTACAAGTTAGCAACTTTATCCTTTAGGAAGTAGAGGATTCGCCTGCCGTAGTCACCATTCATCCCTCGGAGACCTGGAAGGATTAATCTCTCAATTGTTTCAAGACTCTGGTACACTGATAGGCGATTCAAGCTGGTGCCTTGGGAAGAGAGACCATTATCCACTGAATTCACTCGAACGACCTCAACTCCATCAGTTCTGGACATCTTATTTTCTGGCTCGTAGTCACTTGCAGCTTCATCGTCTGTTAAGTCAACCACAGTACGCTTTCGATCAAACAACAGCCCATTGCTGTGGGAGGCCGCAGTAGAAGTACCATAACCGGGCAAATTGAAGCCATTAGCGCCGCTACCGTTGGCGGAAATTCCAGGAGCGCTAGAGTTGGAAGAGGGAAACCGTTGCGCTAGTAATGCTTGAGCATTAGGATTCCCAATGCCGCCAAGGGCACGTAGGGCATCTAGATACCCTCCTGGATCTGCCATGGAACTTGCCGTGCTCGAGCCATCTGCAGATGCTGTTGTAGAGTATTTTGACGTTGGAAAATGGGCTGTACCTGGAGCCGTCCCATTGCTATCCTTTCTTTCCACGACTCTGGCAATCTCAATCTCCTCGTCGTCATCATCGGTATGATCTGTAGTTTGGCCTCTAGATGGAGCTCTGGCGGGCGCTGAACTAGAAGCAGGCGTGTCTGTAGCCTCGTCATCAGTCGTACTATCGTACAGCACGATCTCGTGTCGTCCATTATGGCTCGAGTCGGCCGCTTTGCCACCAGTTGCGTGCGTGCCGCCGTCCCAACTTGTGGACAGTGCCTCGTCCTGCGTCTCCGGGGTCGGTATCGGCATGTCAACCGCTGGTTCATGATCGAGGGACATAACTCCAGGCAGGCACGGTTAATATAGCCGCCTCGTGGCGCCAGAAGTTCTCCCTCGTGGAAGCTCTGACTAATAGTTACTATCCGTGTGTGGGTTAAGAATCTGTCGTATTGAAACGATAGTCATCTCGCTATCTCGTCATGAAATGTGAAACAGCCGCGTGACTAATCTCCGCCACGTGACTCAGCAACCAGTTCGCCGACTGATGGACCAAGTTAGCGTGCTAGAGGCAGGATAAATATTACTTTTTACGATATGTATAGTACTCATCAGATATCGTTGTTGTTTTCCATTAGCTTTCCAACTCGATTACCTCAGCTAGGGCCTCTTTGAGCTGGGAGTCCTGGGGACTGATGGATAGGCCAGCAGCATAACTGGCCTTCGCCTCACTGTAATTCCTCACGCTCTGTAGGCATCGGCCCTTGCGGTAGTGGTTCTTAGCATCCAAGGGCTTCAGGAGAACTAGGAGAGCTGCATCGTTGAACGCCTCTGGCCAAAGGTTTTGTGCCATGTATGCATCGGCTCGAGGACCCATAGTCTTTGTAAGTTCGTCGATTAGAAACTGGGTCGATTCCCAAGGGTTTCGTCGTAACGACATTTCAATTGCAATGCTGAAATTCTTCGCAGCCTCAGCAGATTTCTTCTGTTTCAATGCTGCGAGTCCTGAGTCTCGTAGCTTGTTGACTTGAGTGGCAATCTGTCCGGAAACATTCTCTGGAGTTGGTGGGACGTCAGCATTAAATCCAACTAGCGCTCGACTCAGCACGTTAAGCTGATCGAGCTTTAACCTCAAATCGTCAGCCTGCGCTTCAGACAAAGTCTCGAGGTAAGACTCCTCGACTGAAATTTTCTTAGAACTCGCCTCTACAATGACTGGTAGCGACATGGTACAGTGAGCAGCGTGAACACTTGGGGCGAAATGTGACGTAGCAGGAGGTGCGCGGCGCTACATTTTCGAACGGCCAAAGTAATACTACTGCTCGCGCACTAGCTAGTGGAGGTCATAAACCCTAACCCCTGATCACGTGTCACACCGCCAAAAACGCAGTCTGTAGCCCCTTTAGCAGCTGCTCTGGCCACTAACTCGGCCCCCTGCCCTGCGCTGGCCACTAGCTCTACCCCTGGCTGTTAGATCATCGGTGCCTCATAGGTCCACCGAGAGCCGACGGCATCAGTAGGGCACTTCTCATCTTGGCTTGAACTAGGCTTCTGATTCGAGCCAATGCGGTGCCTTTTGTTTCCTCTCCAGTAACTACGTCATTGTATTGCTGTTTGCGGTGAGCTTTGCCCTGCTTGCGTGTCGGGGCTCGGGTCACGAGCGAAAAATTTCGAGAAAAAGTAAAATTTGGGTCGAGAGTGATCGCCACCTTATAAAAACAAATGTTAGAAGAGAACATGTACACTAGCTAGATGGACATGGCAGTATTTTCACGATCGGCTAGGTGTAGCGGTAGCTTGCTGCAAAGAGATGATGAAAGGGAGCTCAGGAATCCATGAGCTGGCCCTGGTCTTGAGACACCATTGTGCCTCCGCATGACTCGCTAGAGTACAAATTAAATATAGACCGTTATATAGGTCATGTGTGTTTCAGACTCTGAGTCAGGTTTGTCTTAGATTCAACTGGATGATTCAAACACACAATGGCCGCAGACCCCGGATTGAACCCGTTACCAGTCAATGGCTTTCAATCATAATGCTTCATTTAAGTACAGTTTTGCAAGGTTGATGCGAGTCTAATTATGGAGTATGCAATTGGGTAGAGTGCTCTACCGCAAGGTCTTGATGGGGGTTTTCCCCTGATCCAAGATCCTATGGCTGATGACTTACGACTTCTGCTTGCTGCCGCCGGTTGAGTAGGGAGCATGCGACATTGTGAAGTTGGCAAGACCAGGTTTGGAAGCTGGGTAAGCCCCCGTGGGCAGAGCTCGCGTAGCAACCATGTTTGTCCACGCGGAAAACGTGTAAGACCATCCTGGGGTCAGCGTTGTCAGAACTGAAGGCGACGGCGAAATGGTAGAGAAATATGTGACGGCAGAAGTAGGGAACAGCGGAGTGACCTTCTTGTTCAGGTTGACACTGGTTCCGGGCTGCATCTGCATTGGTGCCATTCTTGTCTTGCCCGTCTGCTGGGTGTAAGGTACCGAACCGAGGCTGCTAGGGACTGACTGCTTGATTTGGTTCTGAGCAGGAGGAGGAGTGGTATCTCCCCCATCCGAAGCCTTGTAAGAGCCCGTCATAGAAGTGAGATCAAATCGATCACTGTAGTGGATGGTCTGGCCGCCTCCCTTGTACGTGGAAACAAATTGCAGATAGTAGGGGCCGTTAGTTCCCAGGGACGCTATATCAGCGAGCTGTACGTTATATTTTTCTGCGCTGACCTGAACTCCTGTCGCAAGGTCAGCGGAAAAACAGTGGATGTTTGCGTTGGGGCCAGTACAGAGCAGGATTTCAGCAGTTGTCAGGTCGCTTAGTGGCGGCGAACTTCCGTCATCCGTCCATGTAATCGACATTGTGCTAGACGCTGAGTAACTAGATTGCATGTTACCCAGCTTAACATCAGCCAGAGCCGAAGTCGAAAACACCAGGCCAGCGATGGCAGACTTTACGACGGTCCCCAATGATACCATTATGATGATGTTGGAAGCGAGTGGAATTCGATAATATCCTTGAGGTGTTATTTGCGCTGCGTTTTGCAGATTTAGTCTTTTGTCGAGCCCGGGTTAGGAAAAAGCCAAGAATTGAACGAGCTGGTAGATTAAATTCCGGCCCCTCGAGAGAATAAATATCGATTCTGAAATGAAATTGGGTTCGAACACTTGGGGAATCGGGGCTTTCGCGTTTTTTTCACCTCCAATGCAACTTGGATCCCCTTAGATATAAATAAGGGGCAGATGCACCTCGTCAGCGTTTTCTATTTCTGTTTTGCACCAAATGACCTACATCAAAGGTCCCGGCCACCACCAAAATTGTGCATAATGTCTCAGACATGTCTGAGACATGTTGCCGATTGACCAATTAATCTCAGCGAAAATTCAAACGGCTCACAACACAGCCCGCGTAATGGCGAGTCCTCGGTCGTCGATGGGGCAACCAGAATGTCCGATCCGGGAAAATCATAGCGATCTGCAAACTAGGAGTAAGCGGTGGCACAGTAGCATCGAAATCACTGCGGTCAGGTGGATTCGTCACGTGTGTATTTTTTTCCTCTACTGGCAGTTGCGTGCGCACTCCTGGCTCATGCCCATACGTAACCACCCCATGGCTATCCGTGCCTATCCTGAACAGTTGGGGACGAAGGAGGTGTGGATTTGATCGCAGTAAGTGGGATTGGATAGCCAGGAGCTCCACAAAATAGGCGGTAGTCCTAAAGCAGACAGTTCAATATGCGAACGGACAGTACTATTGCGTCGCAGTGGTCCGTAGTGGGTTGGCTCGACCCTAACAGGGCGTAGCTAGTCACTTTGTCAATGTATGCTAAAATGCTGGCATAAAATTTTCGCCGTACTATGTCGTAGCCTAGTAGTAGTGCTTCTTTACTACCACCCAACTCACTCTCAGCTCCCCAGCTCTTTAGCTATATATTTTTATTAAGCCCAACCTCTTTGAAACTTAAAGTGGTGGGAGACCGTGAAAATCTCTAACTTGATTCATCAACCGTCAGGGTCGGTGTACCACTTCAACTAACTAACCATGCTCCAGCTAAAGTCGCTATTGAACGTCATCGACAACTCTGTAAGTATAGTCTACCTCTTGATTTGGTCTGAGGATTTTCCGGGGTCGAGATTTTTAACGTTTAGGGTGCCATAGTAGCGGAGTGCGTCAAAGTACTCAAAAAAGGCCCATACACTCCAGCCAAAGTAGGCGACAAGATTGTGGTTGTGGTGAAGAAAGCTCGGCCAGCTCCGGCCGGGTTAATAGGACAAGCTGCTACCCAGCGTGTTAAGCGAGGAGATCTTCGTCATGCCGTTGTTGTTCGCACCCGGTATCCCATCCAGCGACCTGACGGATCAGTGGTGTCTTTCCAGGACAATGCATGCGTGTTGCTCAACAAGGCTGGGGAGCCAATTGGTACTAGAATTTCGGGATTGGTTGCTCAAGAGCTTAAGAATAAGGGTTTCACCAAGATTGTTTCTCTAGCTCCCCGAACCTGTTAAGCTCTAACCTTGTGCTAGGGTTGCAAAAGATTTCTGCATGACTAGGTGAAAAGCTAGTTGACTCCAATTGATGACTATAACGCACCTGTAAATATTTAATGAACACCATTGTCTGAGAGAGCGTTGTGTAGGCATAGTGCGATAGATTTGTTTCCCGAGAAATTTCGGATGGCGAAGAGTAGGTGCAGCAACACAAAATGGCGCGAGTTGGACCGGTCCCCGGTCAGATTAATTAGTGAAAGCTAATTGCCACCACTGACTATCTATCAGCCGGCGCGCGATGCATGATATCACACCCCCGCAGTCTACTGCGTATTTCCTAAGCTACCGGTCGCGTTCTGTAGCATTGCGACTCTGCGCACCACATTGGCAATGCTGCGTTTGTCAACAGCGGCTCCGGTGGCTCGCTATATTTTGCCCCATTAATATTGCTGTCGTATAGTGTTCACTTGCATATCGCTTTTTCACACAGGATTATACGTAATAGTTGTTTGAATAGTCCACTTGGCATCCTAATCCGCTTTACTCTAAATTGGAGCCGATATGGCTTCAATTAGAGCCATCTTGCATGTACTGAGCAAAACTAAATTGGATCTTTGGCCATACAAGACGGCACAATATGCGCTGCTTCTCTGAATTTTCAACACCTATTGAGACAATGTGTACCTTCGATAGCTCCCATGAAACAGGACTGCTTTTACGGCATTGCAATATTGTATGCAGTTATGGCCAGGATCCACACCAGAAATAAAGTTAGGTAGTGATTCGGTCTCCCCAAGCAGATATCCAGTGCTTTAGCTTCAGACATGCATAATCTGATGCTAGTCATCAGGAGACAGTGACTTGCGCTGTCTGTGAGAGAGATGTGTGAGGTGGAGGTAGTACACTGTGATGGGCCACACAATCTACCGAGTCATGGGCCGGGAGTTACTCGGGGGAAGCGATCGTGCTATAAAACGATGGTGCAGACCTCGATAATTATTTTCTTTCATTAGCGCGAATATAGTCCATTCCTCGAGGAAACGAATCAACCTTTTGTTTTGAAGTGTGAGAAATGGTGTCCTCTAGCCTGTTGTACGCCATTGCCTTGGCTATATTCACCAACAATGCCGTCCTTGCTGCCGAAGCTGACGCGGTCGACTTGATTGAGCGTGCGGACAAGACTGAAGACGCTCAGGTAGCTGCTGTTACCACGACTGTTGAACTCACTGTTGTCGATACAGTGACTGTTCCCTTTGGAGGCAGCCCACATACCCGGCATGCTGCACCCCCACCTAAATTGTCGGCGGGCGCTAACGAGCAGTCACATAGCCAAAGCTCTGTTGCTACCGTGGCACCTTCCTCCTCAAGCTCTGTCTCCAGCTCTAGCTCCTCTAGCAGCACTGATGTTCCTTCCGTTTCTCGGGCTCCTGAGGGAGGAGTGGATTCTGGGATGGTCGTCCCTAACATTGGTACTGTCACTCCAAGCTTCATCTCCACAGTCCCTGCAGGAATCCAGAACGAGATGATGACGTCGGCCCCGGCTCGACCTTCTGAGACTTCGAGTGACAATAAGGGCTACGTCTCAGTTCCATTCTCCGAAATCTTTCCCAATGGAGCTCCCAAAGGAGCTGAAACTGTTGACTGGAACGAGGCCCTGAAAAACTGGGAGCAGAAGCAGACCGGACTCAAGGATGTCCACTCTCCCAAGGAAACTGCTCCCCTTAACCATAAGGACGCCGAAAAGCCAGCCAGCACCAGCTCTGGGGATGCTGTTTCCAGCGAGGATGAGGCCAAGGTTGTTAAAGAACAGGAGGTGAAGCTTCAAGAGCTTGTCTCTAGCCAGCAGAACAAATTGAGGAAGAATTGCATCTTCCTTCCCTTCTTCCTGGCTCCAGCGATGAATGTGATCACCAACACCATCTTTCTCGTTACCAACCACGGAGGGGGTTGTTCCACTTGTGGTGACCCCAATGGCGGTACTTACAGCACGTCTCCTGAGGCCAGTGGCGCTGTTGGTAACACTGTTAACGATGGCAGACTTCGAACATACGATCGAGTGGGATCAAATACTCGTAACGATGTCATTTGCCCTTACATCACCGACGTGGTCAATGCCACCAACCAGGTCACCATGTCTGTTGAGGCTTATGGGTACAGCACTGAGTACGCTAAGCAAATTCCCGGTCTCGTTGCTGAATTGAAGAACCTTGACAACTTCATGAAGGAGCACGACCTCACCTGCTATCGAGAGACCGATATCAAGAGACTGGTTGATGTTATCTCCAACCTTGACCAGGCCACTAAAACCATTACCGGAAACTTGGCAACCATCTCCCAGACTATCTCCAGCTTGGTTGGTGCCACTGGGATTGTCCCTATCCATACCTCAGATAAGGCCGGCGTTTTGGATGTAGACGGAAGCAAGTTGTCTGACTGGGTTCAGCATTCCACTGTGGATCTCCCCACTGCATCAATTGAGGATGCGCTCTCTTCAGTGCCCACTACCTCTTCGTACGCCGGTGCCGATGCTGTTGTATCCAGTGGTTCGCTACCGACTGGGCAGGGATATGTAGCTCCACTCGCTTCTCAGGTCCCAACTTCTACTCGGAAGAGCAACCCTTTCAATTGGTTCGGAAACCCTGTTCAAAATGGGAACGTTGATTGGAATCCCACTGGCCGGCTCAACGGTCGAGCTCTTCCCCAAGTGACTGATGCCCCGGCCCCTACCCATGGCGGATACGGGGACGAAGAAATGTTCCACGCTGTTTTGAAGATGATCAAGAGGGCGTACCCCAATGGCATTGCCGCGGCCAACGATTCGCACCCTGTGACATCTGGCGAGAATGCTGCTGAAGCCGAGCCCACCGCTGGAAGCAAGTGCCCATTCCAGCAATCAATGATGCGATTGCGCAATGACGCTACCATTCAGATCCCCGGAATTGACCAGGCCACTCTCCGAAACATTTTCCAGATGGTATCGGCCAATGCTATGCGAGCAGTCAACCAAGTCCTTCAGGGTGGTAATATCAACATTGACGTGAGTGGGGCCCCCAGCGGTTTCCCCGTCATTCACATCACTGGATTTGCCAATGGAGGCAGCGGAGGGTGGGCATCCAGCTGGGGCACTACCTGGGGCACTACCTGGGGCACTAACTGGCAGAATGGCCCTATCCCCATGCCTACAATTGATTTCCAGGGCGGCCAGGGTGGCCAGCCGCGACAGACTCAGCAGACCCGCCAGCAGACTCAAACTCAAGCACCACAGCCTACAGGGCAGGGGGCTAACCAGGGCGGTCAGGCCGGTCAAGAAGGACAGAATGGACAGAATGGACAGAATGGAGGCAATCAGGGAGGAGCTCAAACTGGTCCCCAGACTAACCTTTTCTAAAGCGTTCTGAGCCCCGGGTTCTTCAGCTGAGGTAAATATTCTCTCCTCAAATGGCCAGTGGCAATTGAGAAAGATTTAATGATAGCAATCTTCCCTGCCTCTCATTATTTGTTCTTATTATTGCTATTTTTTTCTCTTCTTTCGCTTCTAAAATTTACAAGTAGTTTTTGTCTCTAAATATCTTCAATAAGAGTCCGGTACCGCGACACCTGGGTTAATAAATAATACATTATACATCCACACCTCTGAACGTTTTGCCACAATTCAGACACACGTAGAACAGGACCATTGTAGTTTCAGCTCGCCGCTGTTGACTTTGGAAAAAGACGCTTTCTCGTTCGTGACATCTTGGGCATTCGCGATCAGATCTGGGGAGTGTGGGATCAGAACCGATATCCTGTGTGACTCCAGCAGTCTCTCCAATCGCCGCCTGCAACTCGTTTCGAAAAATCTTTGGGTTGTCTGCTTCTTCAACGTAGTCGCAGTTACGACATGAGTACAGCAGTCTTTTGTTGACTCTATCCTCCTTTGGATACAGCATATTATTGCTGATAGTTAGTAACGTCTCACTCGATACATAGCATCTCACCCATAGTCCTTCTGACCCTCTCCAATCCGCACTTACCATTCCAAGCAAAACCTGAAAGAAGCCATGGTGTTAGTAGTTAGTGAAATGGCACCTAGGCGCTTCCTCGTCGTCAAAAGTAGGCTACGAAGATTCGCGAATTAGTCAGCCGTATGACAGCGAGCTTAGTGTAATCACAAGTGAAAAATTACTAATCTGCCTGGGGTTCTGTTCAATGAATAGTGTGGTAGGGGACCATGGAGTGTGGATTTTTCAACTCGTCAAATTTCAATTTGGTCTGGTTTGAAAAGTTCAACTGGCATTAGCATTTTCAACCTGACTGGGCATTTTACCGGGGTACATTAAAACCAATCATGTCTTTGAGATACGCTGTTCGATCAAGGGCCATCGGTCTCCCTCTCCGAACCGCTTTCTTTGGAAGGTCTGGCACCGCGGTCCGATACAATTCAACTGAAGCTGCTCCAGCTGCTCCCGCTGCTGAGACTAGCGCGCCAGTAGATGCTAAGATCAGCGCCATTGTGGATGAAATCTCAAAACTTAACCTTCTTCAGACATCGCAACTGGTAACTGAGCTCAAGTCCCGACTTAATATCCCCGACATTAGCTTTCCGGCTGCCGGAGCTGCTCCTGCTGCCCCAGCTGCCGCTGCCGCAGAAGAGGAGGCCCCTCCCGCCCAGGAAGAGAAGACAATTTTTAACATCAAGCTCGAGAGCTTCGACGCCAAGTCTAAGCCCAAGGTTATCAAGGAAGTAAAGACTCTGCTGGGTCTCAGTTTGGTGGATTCAAAGAAGTTG
Organism: Blastobotrys peoriensis; assembly: GCA_003705735.3. NCBI lineage: Eukaryota > Fungi > Ascomycota > Dipodascomycetes > Dipodascales > Trichomonascaceae > Blastobotrys > Blastobotrys peoriensis. The sequence continues at coordinate 27,003 of PPJJ03000103.1, read as the reverse complement.
GTGGAGGGTGCCCCCAAGCTCCTTAAGGAAAATGTGACGAAGGAGGACGCAGAGAAGATTAAGAGCACAATTGAGGCCGTTGGTGGAAAGATTGTGCTGGAGTAGATTCTCTGTTAAAAACTACTGCAAGTAATGAGAAGTTGGCCGTCTATAATCTCTTGTATATATATGTTATTTGCCTCGTAAGCATTAACTACGTTGAAGGAGCCCTCGCAAGTCCACCACTGCCATTACCAGTTTCAAATCGTTTCTTGGGTGTAGGAGTTGGAGCGGGCGAGAATGTCTTCGGAAGTGGCACTGAGCCTCCGGCGGTGCTTGGACTACTGTAGTAGCCTCCTGGTGGCTTGAACGCAAGGCCGCCGCGGTGGTGCAGCATTGATCGTGATCCCGGCGATTGTTCCACCATGCCATTGGCCATATTTGTCATTGGGCTAGGACCCGGAGCGTAGTCGAGGTCCGAATTGACAAATTGAAGAATAAAGTCAGAGAGTGATAGGCACACTCGGTCGACTAGTCCAGACTCTCCTGGTCCCAAATGGTTATAAAGGGACATTGTGTCGGACACTATTCGTTCCAGCATCACTACTAGCACATCGTGATCTCTAACTCGACGGGCGTGTTCGACGACCTCCAGCAAATACCGCTCCGCTTCGCTTTGACGAGTCAAGTTTCTTGGGACAGGTGGGCGAAGTCCATGTACAATGCTTGACCGGCCGTCTCGTGCTGGTGATGACCACCGTGACGACCGGCGGTGGTCTGAAGTATACAGTTCATCGAGGTCATCAGGGTGTAGGTCATAGAATTTAGATCGCCGCCTTGAAGATTTGGATTTCGACCGCGGCATCATGTCGTCGTCATCGACCTCTTCCCGAGACTCGCTCGAAATGTCCTTGTCGTTATCAATGGAGTACCCCTCTTCACCTAGGAGGTCTGGAGTAGAGTCTCGGAGTCCTTGGGATGTAACAGAGCCCGCTCTGCTTCTAGAAGTCATACGAAGGGTGTTGACTCGATGTGAAAGGTCTGCAAGCTCTTGACGAATTGAACGTTGAGCTTTTGCGTCATTTTGCTCCTCATTTAGCCAACCACCCCCTAGTGATGCCGTCCGTCTTCGTAGGGGCTGTCGGGCCCTTGGAGGCGGTGACGGTGCTTGTGACGGTGGTGGGGACGTTGAAGGGAAGTATCCGTTTGTTGGTCTCATGTTCGACTCCTGAGGAGAAGGGATAGAATGCGAAGGGGAAGGAGGTAATTGACCAGATGGTGCAGTTGCGGGCCCAGGGCTAGGAATCGACACCAGGCCAGATCCAGATCCAGATCCAAATGCCGAACCCGGATGCTTTCTATAAAGTCCGAGGTTGTTCCGCTTGAATTCAGGGACCTTCCCCGGAGATTGAAATTTTCCTGGAGGTGCTGAGACTGATCGGGGGATTGGGACCTTGTTAGCAAAACGATCAATTGAGGGCATGACAAGCTGAAGAGAGAACGACAAAAGATTGGGCCATGACAGCCAGCGCTAACCGACAAATATCTTCACCAAACCATTGATCGCCCAATGTCTTCGAGCCCGCTGTCGTAAGTGTAACCTTATCTCTTACCTTATCTGGTCGGATATAATATGACAAGACGCTGTCGGGGTCTTCGTAATATGCGCGACTGTTCATCTGTATACGCAGGGGCTGAGGGCAAATTTCCGTATCAGACCCCGGTGCAGGAAGGCAAGTAGAATCGAGACCAGTTTACCGTTCCGACTAAAAGCAGAAACCCCAGAAATATTATTGAGGACAGGCCCAGTTGCGTTTCCTGTTTGGCTCACCCAGGGCCTATCGAGGTCGTTGAGATTGGAAATGAAAAGGCGAATGCGTTGCTGGTGTTAGTATATTTAGGGAATGCGACTCCAATGAGGATTGGATTAAGTCCCGCCCTTCCGCATGCGCTGTCAGCGCCTCATCAAAAACACAAGTAGGTGATTTAATATCGGTATTTAAAGGGTTGGGCGCAACTAGAGGTCGAATCTGCATCCGGCGAGGTTAGACAACGATGAATTTTAATCCCCAAACCTCAGTCCGGGAGACGGCATAAGGTTTGTATTTAAATGCCTGGCTGGGTCTATGGGAAGGGTAGAGTTTCGGGGCTCCCTTGAGGTGTATGCAAGTGGCCCAGCATGGGCACTCAGTTGGCGAGCATCTGTGAAATAACTTAGTGGCTGGTTACAGGCGGTGTTTCTGGGAGGTATTCGTGGTGCAGCCGGGCCGGTCCTGGACAAAAAGGGGGGACGAATACCGGCAATCGAACGCTTGCACTGGGTTAAAACCGGGTTTCTACGTTACTTTGGAATGTGACGGGTCAGGAGTTGGCGCCATGCTGCACTGACGGTGCCAACAATGGCACGTTATCAGAAGGCACAGGAGCGATGCGGTCCTGTAATATATCATGCCACGTAGAGTCGTTAGGCTCTGCTCTTTGGCCATGCTCTGATCGCCCGTGTAGACCCTGTCCTGTGCGGTTGGCCCACTACTGGCGGGTCGCAGTAGTCGAATTCGTCAAATCTGTCCTGAATCTGTCCTGAATCTATCTAAGGTGCAGATGCCCTGAATCGGGCATTGTGCAGAAGGCTCCCCCAGAACGACGCCGTTGTGATATCGACGGTACTGACAGCCGGACTAATCATGCACAGACCTGGACTTCAATTATTCCAATCCCGCACATTGTATTACTGAACTGTTCGCATAATGACTGCGAATTCTTCTAAATATATTGTGAGCGGCCAAGTGATAGCGGGCGCGGCCAGTGATGGAGCTATCATTGATGCCCCAAGCGGACGCGCTGCAGGCTTATACCACGAGGCTTTTCTTCAACGATACCTTGAAATCTTGCGTGAGATAGCCAGTGCTGAAGCCTACACCACAAAGTCAGTTCTCCAAACTATAACGCCGTTTAGAGTCTCGCATAGTGCCCTTATCTGGCGAATGGTCTGCATACCGGCCCAGGGCCTGTTATAACCGGTATCACACAGGTCACTGAATACATGTAGATAGTTTGAACGGATTCATGGGTGCATTCAACACTACCTAGTAATTTTTTCAATGTATTGGCCATCGTACTCAAATAACACTAACCAAACGGTGGTACCACAGTAACATTTCAGTGGCCCAACAGCCTTCACAGAACTCCCTTTCTATTTGACACCCACATCGGAGACCACAGCCACGACTAGCTATCGTAACTACCGGTCAATTGCCACTGTAAAATGCAAATCAACTAAATACTGCTGCGATGAGGCGTCAAAGATGGCCCCGTCTCCCACGCCCCTAAATCCAGCACTGTCTCAGACCCGGATCTGCACGGCCGATCAGGCATAACGGCAGTTCGGCACCACAGGCCCTAGAATCCAACACCGCCTGGCATATTATAGGGAGGGTTAAATCAGAGCTACTGCCACAATCAGCAAGGGTCTGACCGAAGGCGTTCATATCAGCTTCTTAGTCTAACCCTTGCCAATTGCAATCTGGCTGGCTCCTCGTCTCTGTCCCAACTTAGGTCCAAAGGAATTCCCTTGATCCGGAATGTCAATTATTATCCTGCCAAACCGACCTAAACTCTAGAAACCATGGGGTGTCAGATGACGGACAATTCAACAGCATCCCGTTAGCGTCCCCTCCCCAACCCCCATACACGTCACTCGCTTCTTGTGCTTCTGTATTCGACTTCAGGCTGGTGTTGGTCGCCAATATCGAAAGCCGCACCTCTGAAAAATTCCTTGATTTAATAGCTGTAGATGATGTAGCTTGACATTGCCTAGCCATGATTGCACCTCGTCTAGCTCGACAAATCAAGAGCCTGCAGGCCATTTCTAGTGGTCCGGGCGCCATTTCTGTGCCTCAGAAAGTGTCAAAAATTGCACTTGCTTTCCGACACCGTTCTTCGACCTTCATCGACAAGGGCACGCGGGAATTTTGCAAATCACACCTCCCCCAAGTTCAGTTCCACAATCCATCGCTGCCAATTGTGGTCACTCGATATGAGACTGACGAGACCCAGCCTAGCTTGACGGTCTTTTTCACTGATGGAACCGAAGCCAAAATCGATACTCACAAGAAGTCCGCCTCCCAGGTTCTAACACTACTAAAAGAGAAGACTGGGGCAGAACCAGTCCCTGCAGAAGGCATTCCAAAGTTTGACGTTCCAAGTTACTAACGGTCTCGGTCTAACGATGTGAGATTGTCTGGCATTCTCTATATAGCATCATCAAGCCAGGCAGTCCTGAATCGGATGTAGGATTATATATTTGATGCATCTCATTGTTAGTATGGCTTGGCTTCACGTTCGGGTCGCTTGGGACTCTCGGCCGCTTCGTTCTCTGCATTGACTCCAGGCTTCTCATCCGAAGCTGAATGCTGCCGTGGGGATGAACCTGATCGCGAATGGGACCTGGACCGGGAACGAGACCGTGCCCCTCGCTGTACATCTTCGCGCGAACCCGGCCGTTCCCTTCTTTGAGACCTATCGAATGGCCGGTTATCTCGTTGCGGTCTTCCTGGAGACCGAGATCTACGCCTTAGCTTCTCCCTGATCCGTTTCGGTGGACGCACGGATTCATTGAAGACTCCGTTTTCCCATCGACTGCCTCCATCCCGAGAGGGAATATAGCTATCGTGTCCCACAAGGCCCTGGTCTGATGGCCGGCTACCGTCTCCCTGCAAGCCTTCAACGTCTCGCCATTTGCCGTGATATCTACGACGCTCTGGAAATCCATCGCGGTTCTTGCGCGAGAACGCAGCTTCCATACGCTCATTTGCCTGATGCTTTGCTTCAGCCATCTCATGGACCTGATGGGACGCAAACCGATGCTCTTCACTCTGGTCACCGCGCTGAGTTCGCTCGCTAATTCTGGGTTGAGCTCTAGCTTCCTCGGCCAGCTTCTGCCGTAACTCGTCTGTTCGTCTCAGGACTTCCTCCTCGTCCACACCTTCATCTTCAAGCTCCACCTGAAGCTCGTACACCTTAGACTCTATCTGTCGCTTTGATTCATGCTCCAAAATGCCCGAATCAACTTGCCGATCCGACAAGTTTCTCTTCTCAAAGTCCTTAACGCTCCGTTCATCATTCAGATTTAACTGCTTTCGCCGCTCATAGATACCGAGACGAAACTGAGAGTCGGCTGTCTGATTTTTCTGAATGAACCCGTTAGTTCCACTCCCCCGAACCGTACTCAGCCCGATTCCGTTGTACGACATTAGTAGCAAGTAGAGGTTGCAAACTGAGGAAAGCTCGTTTCATATCGATAGAAATCAGCGATAAAAAATGCGCGTGATCTGGATCACGTGCTCGATTTTGAGACAGTGAAGTACATTAGTACTAATGCTAAGGGAGTAGATAAATACGAGGTTGATGCTCTAGTTGCTCTCTTTTTCAGACAGATCCTTGAAAAAAGGGTGGTCGAGAGTGCCGCGAGCGCTGATGCGAGTTTTTGGATCCAGCTGTAAGGTTTGAGCAACAAGGTCGATTGCCAACTTTTCGGCGCGATCAAATTTGATTCGGGATCCTGATTTTGTCTTTTCTTTGGAGGGTTTGTGGCAGCTCAAAGACCACGAAACGAGTTGCTCAAACGAATGCATTCCATCACGCATGGTGGGGATATTACATTCAAACACCGATCCGTGTAGTAGCGCGCATGCTTCCATTCGTCGACGGCCAAAGATACTGGCAATTTCCAGCAAGGCCTCAGCGTCATCAAAGGGAGTAAAGAATGGAAACCGTCGAGTTAGGAGAGTCAGCAGAATGACTCCCGCAGACCACACATCAATCTTGGTACCTTGCGAAGCGCACTTAAACAAGACCTCTGGGGCTCGGAATCCTCTTGTGCCCGCCCTGTTAGCGCGTCGAGAGGATCGCTTGTCGTCTTTCCGGTACCCTAATTGACGAGCTATTTGAAACTTCCCTTCGACCCCATTGTGGAGGCATGCACATTCATTTCTCGCAGACGAAGAGGACGACCGACTCGCAGTTCGTTTTGTGTCCTTTTCAGCCAGGCCGAAATCGACCAGCATGCCTCGTTGCTGCTCGACGTCGAACAGAAAATTGGTAGGTTTGATGTCACGATGGATGATTGCGTGATCGTCAAGAAATGCAAGGGCATCAAACAATTGATAAATGTAGGTCCGGATTTGGTGGATTTTAAAGGTCGGGTACAAGAGACGGAAGTCAGTGTGGCGGAAATACGGCATGACTGCCACCACTTGATCTCGCTCTCGAAGGGCAGTGATTAAAGGGACAATATGCGAGCATCCTTTGAGTTCGCTCAGTAATTTGAGCTCGTTAGCGATTCGGGCAGGTGATGCAGTGACGTATAGCCGTTTCAGAGCCACATAGCGCAAGTTGGGGTCTGCTGATGAGAGCGCTGGAGGGCAAAAGCGGGTCCAACTGTTTGAGTATTCGTCATACTTGCGGTCAATGGCCTTATACACAGTAGAGAATGTGCCCTCGCCGATTTTGTCTATCAGTTCGAAGCTTTGACTCAGACTTGGGAATGCTTGATCAAACGCCTGCATCTCCATTAGAGTCTCATGAGACGGGGGCTTGCCATCCTCAGTCCATACCATATTATCTTCATCAGCCTCAATGTCTTCTTCGTCTTCGATGGCCTCAATTTCTTGTCGTTGTTCCCGGTCGTGATTCGAACTCTGAGCGTCCTCTGGCTCCCCTTCAGCCTCTGCCTCAACCTCCGCCTCAATCTCCGCACTAACCTCGGCACCAACTTCTTGAGTATCATCGTCCTGTTCACGCTCATGCGACTCTTCAGAATCGCCTCGGGTAAATTGCCGTCCTTCCGTGACCATACTATGTCCGCCCTCCACTCGTCGCTTCTTGATCACTGGCCCCGCAAGGTCCTTTGGCTTCTCAGGCATATACTGATTCGTCCGGTCGCCTAAGATCACTCGCCCCGATACCATGTCCACGTGATCCTCACCCGAAAATCTCGTCGCGACATGCGAGGTCTCCATCAGCTGGTGCGCAGACACGATTACTGCGTCGCCTTCCTCCATCGCACCGAACCTAGCGCGAACACAGTACTGCTCTGCTCTCTTGTTTCAGTGGGAGTTGCAGACGCGGTCAGACGCGACAGAAACAAACAAGACCGGCGCGGCTGGTACCGAGAACGAATGTATGCGGCTGGCGACCCCTGTGGTCTCCTACCGGCATTATCCCGAAATAATGAAGATAATATGAGGAAGTTAGACGTGTTCGAAACCAGCAGCATCTCTTGTGACCACGACGGCATTTACTCGCAAGATGAGATACATTTGGGGTTCCCTTGTGGCGGCATCAATGGCGCTCGCCATTCCATTGACAGTCAACGTTCCTGCCAATGAAGAGTCGTGCTTTTATGGCGAGGTTTTCAACCCAAATACCAAGGTCGGATTCACATACGCGGTTCAATCTGGAGGGTCGTTTGATATCGACTTTCGATTGCGAGAGCCAGATGGATCAGTGCTGTTTGAGCGAAACAAGGAGACTCAGGGAGAGTACCTGTTTTCAGCTAGACATGCTGGAGAGTATCAATTCTGCTTCTCCAACGACATGAGTACCTTTACTGACAAGATGGTTGAGTTTGAGCTGACTCTGGAATCGGATCTTCGAGCCAGCTTGCCAGAGGTTGCTGGCCAGGCCGACACTGACTCGGTGGAGCGATCCATCTCGACGCTGGAAAACCGTGTGTCGGACTTGCTGAGATCGCTGCAGTACTACAAGACTCGAAACAACCGAAACGAATCTACGGTCAAGAGCACTGAGACGCGAATTTTCTACTTTAGTGTGTTTGAATTGCTGCTCATGGTCGGGATGGGATTGCTACAAGTCACTATTGTTCAGCTCTTCTTCACTGGGTCCCGAAAGCAATTGGTTTAAAGGCAAAGACATGGGGAATACGGGAGTGCCTGCCCCGAGTAAAAACTGGCTGGATATGCGTTTGCTTGGAAACACTACAGTTGCTAGCATGTAATTTAATTATCTGTCCTCTCAATGGACTAATATTCTACGAATAGTGCTGTGCCCTAAAGCACGCCTAGTCCGGCTGCCCTAGGCCCTAAATAGACCAATACTTGTACGTCTGTGGTAACTCATCGCTGATAGGTCGCAGATCGTCTTTAGAGCTGTCCTGATCAGCAAGTCCAACGACGTTGAGCCGAGCAGTAGTCTCACGCGAAAGTGCAGTAGCTTCTGAAATCTCCCGTCGAGATCGGTCCTCGTCCCCTTGAGACGCCGCCTCCGACGCCTTTAACAAATGGGAGTCGACAATACGAACTTTGCGGTGGAGCGCTAGCCGCGACAAAAAAAGATCTTCCTTCTCCTTTTCCAGCTCTCGTCGTTCCATCTCCAGACTGCGCTCGAGTTTTCCAAATTCAGACAGCTTCAAGTCGACCTTCTGCAGCTGCAATTGAACCAGTTTCATGTACTGCGAATAGAGTTGTCGTTCCACGTTAGAGCTAAACACGTGTGACCGGCCTGCGATGGTTCCAAATGCCACTTGTGAAGCGGCAGTCAGAGCTGCCTTCTCATCAGTCATTTCATCGTTGCGCTCGGTATCATCAGACTCGGTCGCCGCCGCTGCCTTTCGTAGCCTTTCTTGAACAGCTTCTACGCTGCGGTCGGCTGCTGCCGCTGCCACCTCGGGATCTACAAGGCCAGCTAGAAATGAGACCACACTCATGACGGGATTCTCGGCCTGGTTGAACGGAATATTAGCCGAATTGTACTTGAGTGGGCCCAAGCCGTCACGCTTTCGCTTCTTCGTACCGGGTTGCTCGTCTCCTCCGTTCTCGAGATACCGATCCTCAACCGCCAGCCTCAGAAATTTAGAAATACACTGTTCACGAGTCTTGCTACCGCCCACAGCTTCCGTAATGGCGCTCCAATTGTTGGGATGCTTTTCAATGGCCTGCAAAAGCTTGAGCAGCTCATCCTGGGTCCAAGACTCTGATTTTTGTGACCCATTCACATCAACTATTCCATTGTTCGCGCCGTCATCTCGTGGCACGTCTCGAGCCTGCTCCGCCGGTGCCTTTCGAGACTGGGACTCTTTCGATGGTTTAGTTGAAGACGCGGGGCCCTCTTGCCCAGTAGTAATCTCCCCAATTGCGCCCTTCTCGCCACTATCGCTGTCACCCTTAGGTAAATACGTAGGATCGTTAAGGCCACGGTAGAATTGGAATGGGAAAAGACCTCGAGGTGTATCGATGGTGGGTCTCCAGTGGCCAGTAAAAGGCGGGGCGACGTTTGCTGGCCGACTCTCCGGGCTCACTTGATAATTGATCAGGCCCCACTTTTCGAGGAAGCTGTGTAATCTCATAATTGCTCCCACGTCGCCAGACAAGTTACGACGGCACGCCGTAACCGAGAGGTGCTCCGAGGGGTTAATTCGGTAGCTATTAATCATAAAGTCTCGATATCGCTGGTAGACTTGGGGCGATTTTGACTTGTTGCGACCATTGAAAAACTCCGGTAACGACGCTTCTTCGATCGCATGAATCTTGTCCATTGAAAACCAGACTGAATAAGACGGGATGATAACTTCGTGGGTCTGTGGAGCGAGCTGAACTGTACTCACCACGGTCGGCGGAACTGTTGGGCGAGAACCCGTACTCAAAGTCTCGTCCACTTCAACGTTAGTAGTTTTTGCAAAGCCGTTCGGGGCCGTCTCTTTCTCCGATTCGGAGACTGGGGATGGCTCTTTCTTTTCGGCTAATGAATCGGCAACGTCGTCCTCACCGGCATCCTTCATTTCTGCATCGTCCTGGACTTCTGGCTCATGGCCAGGCTCAGGTCTAAATTCTTCCATTTGAGCGTCATTATCATCTTCATTAGGCTCATCATTATCGCCAACGGGCGCAATCGGGTCAGCTCCATCTGCAGGAGACTCTATCGGCAGCTCCCCGGTTGCGTTTTGATCACTGTCAGCGGTGGTTGGCTCCACCGACTCGAAAACAGCCGATCCAGCTGCGTCCTCGATTCCGGGGGCATCACCTGCCGTCTCGAGCCCTGTATCAACGGTCTGCTGGGGTTCTCCTTCTTTGGCGGCCTCCAGCGGCTCAGTCGCCGGGTCAATTCCGGCAGTAGCTGAGTCTACATTTGTCTCGGGCCCGGTCTGTGGTACAGGTTCTGCAGGCTCGGCTGCAGGCTCGGCCGCAGGCTCATCTCCATACACGCCTCCAGTCAACTCGTCGTTTGGTTGTGGCTCTGTTGCCTCCAATTGGCTCTCGGGCTCGACTGCCTGCTCTAGTTGGCCCTCAGGTTGTGATTCTGTCAGCTCCTGTTCGGACGCTGGTAATTCCGAGCCCAAATCGGATTGTGCCTTCGGCGCGGGCAGAGTTTCTACTGGCTCTGGCTCTGGCTCTGGCTCTGGCTGTGGCTGCTCGGCTTCTGACAGAATTCCAGCTCCCTCGGTTTCAAGGTCCTGGCCCTGGTCGGCAGGCTGTGATTCGATTGCATCACCCAAGTCTGTCCCTTCGGATGCTGGCTGTGGAATTTCAGAACTCTGTACATCAGCTGACGACTCCACTGCAACCGGCTCTGCATCGCCTGTAGTGCGGTCCTCATCCTGAGCAGCAGCTCCTTCGACAGTCTCGACTGGTTCGGCAGGTCCAGCTTCACTCGCCGGTTCCGTACTCTGCACCTGCTCGTTCACTGGCTCTCCTGCTGCCTGCGCCTCGCCGATAACAGTTTCGTCAACCGCAGGCACGGACTCCGGCTCGATCTCGGGAACCGATAGAACAGGTTCATTGTCACTCATTGTGTGAAAATATCGAACCCTCCTCCTTCTTAACTGCAGACCGTCAGCACTTCTTCACCTCTCGTAATTTGCGTCGCTCACACTCGGCCAGTCTGCGACGTCCCTCTCTCCAGGTATAAAGAACGAAATGTCGTTGAGAAACAAATCCCTGCTGGAATACGCGTCTGCCAAAGTGCCAGAAAAGTGAGAGTGAATTTTGTTGTCGACCACCCCAGTCGAACCAGCACCTACCGCCCAACTCGGGGCACGTTTCGTTCACCACCGCGATTTTTTTTCAGTGGAACTTTGGTCACGTGATCCCAGTCACGGATATCGGGGAAATGCGGTGGGGGGGTTCGGCGATCGCCTACTCCCGGCCGCTGGCTGCGGAGAAGCGAGCCGAGACAGGACTGCATGCCCCTCTTTTCTGGCTCGGCTCTTTTCTTAAGAACCTAGCACACAGCTCCAAACACCAAGTTCAGTGCACAATGTCTCTTTCTAAGCCCGAGCCTACCTACCTTCAGCAGTACTTGACGGAGCTTCAGGCGAACCCGATTCGAACAAAGTCGGTCACCACCGCGTCTCTAAATGCGCTGTCAGAGCTGTTGGCGACTTACTTGGCCGGGGAGAAGGACCCTAAAACCGGGTCATACTTCACCCCCAGAATCACCAAGATGGCTTTGTACGGGTTCTTCATCTCGGCACCAATGTCGCATTACCTGGTAATGGCTCTGCAGCGAGCGTTCCGAGGCAAGACCACTGCTGGGTGGAAGTTGCTGCAAATTTTGGCATCAAACCTGTTTTTGGCTCCGATTCAAAGTTCGGTGTTTGTAGTATTTATGTCTCTGATTGCAGGAGCCAAAAACTCCAGTCAGGTGTGGGCCTCATACAAGGCGGGCTTCTTGCCAGTGCTCAAGACAAACTGGGTAGTGTCGCCAATTACGTTGGCAATTGCGCAGGCCCTGATCCCAGAGCACGCGTGGGTGCCATTCTTCTCGTTGGTAGCATTTGTCATTGGCACCTATAACAATGTGTTGGTCAAGAAGAAGCGACAGCAGCAGCGAAAGGCCGAGTAATAATTGACATTTCAGTGGACCGCATTATTTGTGGACTCATCATCCTTCGGGCAGTGGTACAAATGTACAAACTCATGCCTATGGTAGAAATAAGATACAATAATATACATGCGCCAAGCGCTTTGGCGTAAATTAAGAACGACTTAGCTGTTAGTGTGGGGTTCGGGGACGGCAGCAATTGCGAGGTGGCTCAGCGGTAAGGGTCGAAATGGCAATGCTGCAATAACGCGCGAATGGTGGGCCGGTCCTCGGGGCGGCTGCTTAGACAGATAGAAACAAGGTCACTGGCATCGGAGCCAGCCTTTCCCTCCAACGCCTGTCGATCCCATTTGCCTTCTAGAATCATCATTCGCACTTTGGGCAAAAACGCATGGTTCCACGGCAATTGGCCCAAATACAGTGCATAGATGACAATCCCAAAGGCCCAAATATCGACGGACGGGTGGATTATTGGAGTTCCAGATAACAGCAGCTCAGGGCATGCATATGGAAGCGAGCCAAAGTTTTGGGAGCTCGTAGCCGAATCGAGTCCAGAATTACCTCCCGTCAATCGCCTGCCTCCTGGTGAAGACATTTCTGAAGACACTGGTTCTTCAGCCGAGGACCCTGTCGCGACCGGCAATGGTGTCGGAGTCACATCCCCTAGCTTTCCAGGTGGCGCTTGTAATTCGCCTTGTTCTTGTTGCTGTCTCTGGTAATGGTGGTATCTGTTCAGCAGGGATGAAGTGTCGGCGGGCCCAATGACATGGTTGTTTGCACTGGGAGTATGAGGTCGCTGTGGATTTGGCTCTGGTTCGTAGTACTCGCTCATTCCAAAATCACAGAGCACAACCTTGGCAGTGCCATCCCCCTGCTCTTCCATTAGACAGTTTTCCAGCTTCACATCCCGATGAACCAAATGGACAGTCTCATGCAGATAGAGTAGCGCGCTGCCAATCTCAAAAATATATTTCTGCACCGAGTCCGGATCAATGTTCCCTCGCGTCGACTTAACTAGATCAAATAATGTCCCACCGGTGATGCGGTCGCAAAAGCAATATGTTGCCCTTTCATTCTCTTCCACAAACAGCAAATTGAGAACATGGGGGTGGTGGAGGTTTTTCCATACTGAGACCTCGTGCTCAAACTCCAATTGGAGGCGCTCTACAAGCTCGGGTGATGATCCAGGGGGATGCTTTGGCACGATTTTCACCGCCCTTACCACCTTTGTACCATTCTCAATCGTAGTAGCCTCCTTCACCTGGCTGAACCCGCCATATCCAATCAGCTTGCCAACAATGTAGTCTCCAACCTGATCCCCCAGCCCTGAGCCCAAGTACTCACTGGTCGCGGCGCCAGCCGATTCATTGCCCAGACGGGACAGGAATTGATAGGCCGGTGAAGACGACACTGAAGCGTCGTTGGAGTTGAGAGACATTGAGCGAGTCAATGGTGCTCCGGCACTCCCAAACCTACTTCCTAGACTCCGCTCACGCTGCCGCTGCGTGAATGGGATTGCGACCACGGGCCGTGGGCCCGAACCGGAGGCAGGAGCGGTACCCGGGTTTGAAGGCACTGAAGAACCATCGGTCGAAGGGGAAGAAAATTCCTGGGATGGGGATTGCAGCTGGTTCTGGATGGCGGCTTTTAGTTTTCGCCGAGTCGTAAACGGAATTGATTTCCACTCTGACTCAGACATGCCTAAAGTTGGCGACTGGGCGACCTCGGGGCTCACGTTGAACTCAAGTCCTGGCAAGTATTGATCTGATTCTCCTTGTACGGGGCTGCCGTCACCGCCGGTCGAGGGCTCGGGTCGAGGCTCATCCCCTGCAGCTCTGGAGTCCCCACGAGTGTAGGGCCGGGAACTGTCGATGCTAATTGGGGCGGTTCCGGTCCGCAGTTTGCGTCCAAGCGAGGATTCGTGAGTGGTGTTTGGAGAGATCTGGGACAACCCGGTGTCGTTTAACACTTGCTGGGCTCGAGATCCAGTTGTGCTCCTGATTGCTGTCCCATCAAAGCTTCCAGGGATGTACTCTGCACCAAACTCGCCACCGACCTCGAGGTTAGAAATCATGGGGACTCGGGGCCGACTGTAGTCTGAAGTGGAAGCCGGGGTATCATACTGTGAAAATGAGCGAATCGGTCTGCGACCTGGGCTCCTGTTCGGTCCCCTGTTTGTGGACACATGTAGTTCCGGTCTGGTCCGACTGGGTTGTTGAGTAGATGGGTCTTTAGGGTCCATGCTGTATTGTAGGTGCAAATAACAGCGTAGGAGAGCAGCAGTGCTTTTTTTTGGTTCCTGCTCAGTTGCAGGGGATTCTGGCTTGGTCTTTGCGTGTACCAGTTCTTCGTCTCGCTCGCAAGTAGTCGTAATCGTGATCGCAGAGCGACCGTCGAAGACCTGGTCCCTTTGCTAGCTCTGGGCTAGCACGGGCAAGGGGAAGTTGGGTCTGCGGCCAGTCACTAGCACAAACGACAATTTCAACTTATCGCAATACAGATCGTAGGTGCGGATTTGGGCTTTGTGGTCTCAGTCCCATCAGTAGTAGCTACGGGCAATCGATGAAAGGCGAATAATGATAGTCGAGCGATGAGGAAGACAAAAACAAAATTGAAACGATCCAATGATCGGCGTCGATAGGTCCCAACTGGGCCGTTGAGCCGCATTCCCCCAGCCAATAAGGGCGGGCGAATAAAAGAATGTGCGGGGAGGTGCGGCAGAACCAGGTCCTAGAAAGGCAGCGGCGGGTCCGAGAGGTCAGGCGAGGTACTGGGCACCGGGCACTGCGCACTGGGGGCGTAGCAAGAGGCGCGAGAATTGAAGAGCAATTGGGTTTGGGGATGGGTTGGGCAGTGTGGGGTAGAATTATGTGCATGAACCGATCTTGCCAGTGCGGTATAGTTATGTGCGTTCTGAATGCGGAGGTTGGGTGCAGATGCAGTAGGAGCTCGGTTAGCAGAGCAGGTAGCATATCGGTAGCTTCAACATGCGCGTAGCCCTGTTGGAGCGGGTTATACGAGTAGTATATAATGTGTGCACACGGGCGATAATGCGGACGACGCGCAGGGTAAATTTCACGGTTACGAGGTCCATTAGTAGTAGCGTGGGATTGGCACAGAACGGGACCGTTATCGTAGTGGGTGGAAATTGTATAGTCGCTGCTACATACAGTGGGCGAGCAAAGGAAAACGCGTAGTTGAGCATGCCAGAATGGCGCCTTGGCAATACACGTTATCAGTCAACATGAACTCGCTGCAAAGGCACACTAGCTTATTGTCCTTTAGTTATGGTACGTGTAGCCGGTGCCACATCCAGCCGAAGTCGGGCTGCAATTGTATATAGTTGTGCAAGGTTGTTACTGCTAAGAGACAATTGGATTACGAGCAGCGCAGCAGTAACTGATCCAGTCGGGCACTAGCTCAGCCTTCTTACAGCTTTTCACAGTTAACCCACACTGCAATGTGAAACCCCCGGGCCTGCGTATCGCATCGCCAAGCTGTCACCAGCTTCGAGAGCAGTCACACCCTGCTGCGCGGCCCCGAGCAGTTTTGAGGGCCAGCAACCGCCGGGGCCGTGAAAAATCTTCTGGGCTCTACCGCTCCTGCAGCACTGATCGGTCGTCAGCTGGCTGTACATAGGTCTGCACCGTCCCATACAAGGTTGAGACCACGTAAGTAGATGACAAGGATTGACCCCAGCGGGCCGCAGTCTGCAATACGAGTTTAGACAGAAGCACAGCGCATCGCGGGAAGGAGAGACATGGAGACGCATTGACAGGAGCAGCAAAAGGGCGTAGCTCTGACCAGGCCACTCGAGGGGCCCGCCAGAGCCAGATGAAAAAAGTTGTGAAATTGTTATCGATGCTCAGGAGACGGAATGAACGTGGGATCGGCAGCCAGTTGGGTCCTTCAAATCGATTTGACAACTCCTGAATGCATGCACATCAAGGAGCTGCCAGCACAGGAGCACAGATCTCAGCATCAACGGGACCGCCGCAGCATCCCACAGATCACAGCACCCGCGGACATCTGAACGAAGCTAAGCGACAGCAGGGCGGATGCCGACAACGTAGTAGAGAGCACAGTTGGGGAACAGAACAGACCACTCTAGTGGAGAATAGCCAAACAATACGGTACTAAGTGAACATACTTACCTGTTGACTGCACTGCCGTGGCTGATAGCTTACATCGACTTGTAGCGCAATATGCCAGCCTCTATTGTATGCCGTGTTGTTCCAACCTGATGGATTCTCGGCCCGCCCAGCTGCAGTCCAAGGGTCCGGCCTTCTGTTCATATCTAGGGCGGCGGTTAAGGCGCCGTGGCGGGCCGCCAGCTTAACTCCGTGAGACCCCCACCACACCATGCCCTATTACGTTACCCTCTCAATTCTCCTGGCATTTAGACCACCAGTAGCTCGAGACCCTCTTCGTCTCACCTTCCTCCCTCACTGCCACTCCCGCCCCTGTCATAATACTTTCCTATCGTCGTACCCGTTACTCAGTTTGTGGAACGACCTCAGACATGATTGCAGCAACAATGCTTTTTATGTCGCAGACTGTTAACATACCCCTCGTGGAGATTGCTTTTTTTCACACTTATGTGCGCCGGTCCTTGCCGGGTTGAGACATGACATGCGCAAATCTGCATTACCCCTGGACTGGAGGGTAGAAGGTTTTTTTAGGTTTCACTATTGGAGGCCTGCGGTTGCCTACCGCAGCAGTTATTCTAGACTAACAGGGCCCTGCTGTTGCAGACCGAAACCCCATCAGCCAAAGTTGCGGTACGAATCGTGACGGAATTACTATTAGCGCGACAGGGACGGGGACTTTTTACCGACCACGCAACCGAGACGGTGGTGTTATTTCCAAACTCTGCTTGAATTTTTTTTCTTTCCCTGGTAATTTTTGCTCAGTGGGTCCCCTTTGGTCTGTCTCTTATTGTTCCCCTCCCTGTATATTATTTATACTTAGATTATAGTTGGCTTTGACGAATCAACCCTCCTTTGACGAAATAGCTGGAGGTTGAGGAGAAAATTTGACAGGAGAGACCGAGCCAAGCGCGTTTACGACGCGACGCCTAAGGAGAGGCACATTCACATAACAGGACAGGAAACGCTCGTTCCTTGTACTTTTTGATTTTTTTTGTTGTCTTCGTTATTGCTGGGTCCTAGGCGGTGCTTTAGTGTCTCTTGCCCATGCCGCAGGAAATCGAGGTCGAGGACGACCTATTCGATCAGCTGTCGTCGTCGCCTTCGATTCATGAGGATGAGATTGACTTTCAGTACGTCTATGCATTGCGAAACTTCGTCGCGACCGAGCAAGGCCAGGTTAATGCGTTCAAGGGCGACTCAATGATATTGCTTAATGACGCGAATTCTTACTGGTGGCTAGTGCGGTTGGTTAGAGACTCCTCAGTAGGGTTCCTCCCTGCCGAGCACATCGAAACTCCTTATGAACGACTGGCTCGTCTCAACAAGCATCGAAATGGCGACCTGTGCTCGCCAGCAATGTCTGGGTTCCCTACTCACAAGGCCCTTGGAAAGATGTTCAAGTCCAAAAAGAAGAACCCAAACTCAAAGTCTGTCACATTCACATCTCAGACGACCTATGTGTCGGCCTCTGAGTATGAGTATACTGACGATGACGATGAAGACGACGTGGAGGCCGGTGACGACGAGGATCAGGCGGCCGTAAAGCCTAGGGTAGAGGAAGGCGAAGCCGATGCCGAGGACAACGATGTAGAGTCAGACGAAGACGCTCGCGAGCTCCAGCTACAGCAGCAACGCCAACATCAGCCTATTGCCGAACCTTCACCAGTAGCAGCAGGGGCAGCGACTCCAGTAGTAGTGGCTGCAACTGGGTCTGACGCTGCTCATGACCCAGGCCTTGGGTTTGACGATATCATTGCAAAGACAGAGAGTCCCAAGAAAAAGGTCGGGCTGTTCTCACTGCGATCCAAAAAGTCGCGTGAAGAGCTTAATGCAAAGGACTCACCGTCTAAAAGAAGATCGCTTATCAAAGCAAAGTCATCGGTCGAGTTCAACACTGCCCGCCGGTCAAGCTCGAGCACTGAAGAGTCGGTAATGTCTGCCGAGTCTCAGACATCAGGGTCGACCTTTGGCAACATTTTCCGCCGCAAGAAATCTCGTGAGAATCTCAATGCAAAGCCCGATGGTCTACAGCCGACCCCAAGTATCAACAGTGTTACATCTGCGGCGTCGGACAACACAACCGCATCTATGCACACCTCCTCTGATAACACTGGCTCTACAACGCCTACCCTGTCAGGGAACATCGCCTCTACTAACGAAAACGACGAGCCTCAGCAGCAGCACCAATCGCTGAGTGCTAACAGGACCGAGCCGCTTAATATAATTAAGTCATCCCCTGGGGCACCTTCTCCCGAGCTCGTCGCCCCATTAAGGCCCAAGGAGCCTGGTCATCGAGTCGTCTCGGCGCAATCTACAATGTCAATGAACTCAATCCAGTCTGAGAGCGAATTCTCCTCCGACCCATCCCTGGCGCGAATCGGCGAGGATGACGCTCGGGCGTCGAACGCCAAAGTTCAGCGTACAAATGGGATTCGTCAGGGACCGCAAGGACCTCACAGCGCAGAGAATGGGAATGCATCAGGGCCTGAATTGGCACCTGCCGAGCGAGAGCGACGACAGTTTGAGCCGATTAGGTTCGACGAAGCTCGCCAGAATGGGACGGGAGTGCCTAGCGCTGCAAGACAGCCTCCTACCCGGTACAACCAGGCACGCAACGGTAACAATATGGCCAAGCGCCAGTCTGTACCGGTGCAGTTAGAAAATGGCATTGACCCCTCAATGTGGGGAGCAGCGGCTAAGCGAGTTTCCGCATACGATTACAATCCAGCGCTAATCCAGGGACGGAGCTCTCCTCAGCGTAACATGATGCATGCGATTAATAGTGGGCTCATAGACCAAGGGCGGACGTCTCCCTGGCAGAATGGGCGCGGTGGACCCTCTCCTGGACCCTCCCCTGGTGGGGCCAATCCTCAAGCACTTAATGGCAGGATCTCGCCTCAGCGAGTTGCAGTCAATGGGCGAGTGTCACCTCAGAGAATGCCACTTACCAACGGAGGCCCTGGTGGTGTCGTTGGCGCAGCTCCTGGACCCGCGAATGGACGGATGTCCCCTCAGAGAATGGTGGCAGCCAATGGCAGTGCGTCTCCGCAGCGGTCACTAGCTGCCTCGCCTACTTCAGGAAGGGCGTCTCCTCAGCGATCGCCAGGACGAGCTTCTCCGCAGAGGTACGGACGGACATCACCACAGGCTCGACGTACGCTACAGCAGCGACAGAGTCTTATGCATATTGGACTGCAAGGCAGTGCGGACTCAGTGAAGCTTGACCGGCCCGGGACAATTCCCCAATTGGGTCCCGAAAAGTCAAATTCAGGATCTGTGCGATCAGTTTCATCACCACTGAGTGCCGGTGCTGGCACTAGCGCGAATGCAGACAGTAGCTACGACACCGATGAGGGGGATACGGCCCATGAATCTTCTCGAGACTATGAGGAGCTGATTGCTCCAAATGGCACCAATGGACGGATGCATCCTAAGATTCTCCGCAGTCCCGCGGTTGCAGACGAGGTACAAGATGAAGCCTCGATTCACAGCATGTCTCCGTCTCGAAGGCCATTACTTGATTCGCAGCATGATGATGACCACGGTGCATATTACAATTCTGATGACGACGGTCCCACGAGGTTTGATATTAATGCGAGCCCGCTCGCCATTCACCGGAAGCGAGATACCGAGCTAGAGCCGGAACCGGAACCGGAGGCGGAGCCGGTGCGAGAACTTGAAATCCACAGAGACCAGCGGGTGCCAGAAGAGAGGCCTGCCGAGACTACGAGCGCACCTGAGCAGGTTTATCCGGCGGCAGCGGCCAGTTCTGCAGCTGCAGCTGCAGCCGGTGAAAGCGACGACGAAGTGGTGATTACCAGCACGCGATCGGTAGAGAGGGCGGTGGATAAGGCAATTTTGGAACTTCGACCGCACTCGTCGACTTCGGTGTCGCCTCCTTGCTTGGACCAGCGAATGGATGAAGCTGAGGACTCGCCGGTGAGCGAACAGGAAGACACACCCGTGCTCATGGCGGCGATGGGAGGGACGTGGAATGGGTCTACCTCGTCGCTGTCGCTGACCCGAAACGCCGACGGCCGTGTCAGTAATCGTGGACGGGCCAATGGTGGCGCGGTTGTTCGCAAGCTTGATGACTTGTCATTGGATGACCTGCATCCGGACATTGTGCCGATTTTCAAGGACACCACGGATAGGTTAGGTCAATTGAGTTCCAAGCTGGACCAGTTGTTGAGCAATTATCGGTAGCCATGTATGATTAACGAGTAATGAGTGATTGAATTAGAGCAAGGCAGCCTGAAAACAGAACCAGTATCAAGGGTTGAAGCAGTAACAGGAAACGTAGGAGAGGACAGAAGACAGGGAGACAGGATGTGGTGTGGAATTGAGCAGGAATTGACTTTACATTTACGCATATGTGTGCAGTTTGTTGTTGTAGAGCTAAATGCTACCCAAACATTAATGTTTATGTAATTCCGTATCACACCCCCCGCCCTTCTTCTCGCTTTCCCGCCACTGCCCGTACTTGTTTCTGTGAGGCACGGCTAGGGCCCCAGCGGGTTTGTTGCTTCTGCGTGCCTGGTCTCCGACCCCTTACCCATAGAGCACTGCTGGACCCGAGCCATTCGGCAGCGCTACATGCTCAATTGTGTGAGCGTGCGCACTCGCGCAATCGTACCCAGTCGCAGCAGCAGTCGCACTGTTGTCGCACATTCGCGCAGACGCAGACCAGCCGCCCACAGCCTATGGCCAAGTCGCAATTCCCCCTATCCCCATCGGCCCCCGCCCGCCCGGCTTTCTCCCCTTTCCCGCTGCCACGCGGCTGATTGGCCCGATTTGGGCGTTCTTCTCCCTTCCTGCCTCACCTCTCCCTACCGCACTAAACAGCGGGAAAAATTAGTACTGAAATCCATACCAACCAAAGTCGGGGTGACTACATACTACTAGACAGCAGACGCGATCCACCGGTAGCCGGAGTTAGAGTTTGGAATTGAGGTCCAGACGTGAACGGGACGGACCAACCAAGCGGCATTCGACAGTCAGATCGACCGAGGTTGTTGGTAAACACTGGGTGTTACTAGCTGAACAAGTGGCCGGATAGATAGTACTGAGACCTCTCCCCGCCCATCGGACGACTGGTGACGGAAAGCTGGCAGGTTTTTTGTCGCAAGGAGTTTGAAAGGAGGCTGAACCAGTATCTTCTGTGCTTGCGAGTGTTCTGGCCGGTTGTGTTGTGGAGCCACCAGAAGGACAGTCTAATAGCCAGGTAACTTAGAGACCCGGTGTTGTTGCTGTCGACGGGATCTTTTTTTTTTTTTTTTCATTTTCGTCTCCTTAAAAGTCCTGGATCATGGCAGACTGGACCCCTGAGCCCGAATCCCTTCGGCAGCTGGGTCATGTACTTGAGCAATCGACTTCACCAGACAATCAAATCAGAACCCAGGCCAAGCAAGCCTTGGAAGATGCTCGAAGACAACCTGATTTAGACAATTACCTCGTATACCTATTGGTGACGAGCGAGGCTCAACCAAACCTTCGGGCTTCAGCAGGCATTCTCCTCAAAAACAACGTGCGACAGGGATTCCATCAAATGCAAGAATCAACTCAACAATACATCAAGTCCCACATCATTAATGGTCTCGTCGACACGAACTCTCTGATTCGTAACGTGACTGGAAACGTAATCACCACCACTCTGAGCGCGTCAGGTGTGGCCGGCTGGCCATCTATTCTCCCGAGTTTGATGACAATGGCCGAAAATGGTGATCCCCGTGCTCAAGAAAGCGCAATGTCAGCCCTCGGCAAGATCTGTGAAGACTCAGCAAAGGAATTGGACCAAGAGTATAACGGCGAGCGACCGCTCAACTTTATGATCCCCAAATTTCTCGAATTCACCTCGGCGGCTTCTCCAAAGGTGCGATCACAAGCAGTGTTTTGTATCGTCCAGTTTGTTATCGTCCAATCCCAGGCTATTCTGAGCAACCTCGACCAATTCCTCAATGCACTGTTCAGCCTGGCCACCGACTCTGATCCAGATACTCGCCGTAATGTGTGCACTGCATTTGTCAACATTCTAGACGTGCGCCCTGATAAGTTGCTCCCTCATCTCGAGGGTGTCATCAATTATTCATTACATTGCATCAAGGACGAAGACGAGCAGATTGCTTCTGAGGCTTGCGAATTCATACTTGCCCTGTCCGAAAACAATGCGTTTGATACATCCACAATTAAACCTCACCTCCCCAAAATCCTCCCCGTTGTCATTTCCACAATGGTATACTCGGAGATGGATCGTCAAATTCTCGAGAGCTTGGATGAAGACGACCAGGCAGTAGATGACCGACCAGAGGATATTCGACCAGTCAATGCCAAAGCCAAGGAAGCCCATTCGATAGAGAAGAAGGACAAATCGGCCGATTCGGCCGGCCCGGGCCACATCAAACTCAACAAAGAGCAAGACGATGACAAGGGCGACGACGGTGACGATGACGACGACGACGACGATGTAGACGAGGATTTGGAGCTCGGCCTGACAGAGTGGAACCTGCGTAAATGCTCAGCTGCCACTTTGGACGTGTTTGCTACTCAGTACCCGGAAATTGTGCTCGAGACTTCACTGCCCTACCTCAAGGACAACATTGTTTCCGGCGAATGGTACGTTCGTGAGGCCGCAATTTTGGCATTTGGTGCCGTTGCTGAAGGATGTGTGCAGCTGGTAGCTCCGCAACTTAACTCGCTGGTCCCCTTCTTGGTTGAGAGACTTAACGATGATCACGCACCGGTGCGCCAAATCTCATGCTGGACGCTGTCGCGATACAGTCGATGGATTGTCGATTCCATTCAAACCAATGGCCAGGAACTGTTTTTGCCTGTGCTCCAAGGGCTCCTGAAGTGCTGCTTGGACCGCAACAAGAAGGTTCAGGAGTCCGGCTGTAGTGCGTTTGCAACGTTTGCAGAGCACGCTGGAGATGCTTTGGTGCCATATTTGGAGGCGATTTTGATGCACTTGCGTCTGTGCTTCAAGAAGTACAAGTCACGAAATCTTATTATCTTGTATGACGCGGTGCAGACTCTGACTGAGCGTGTATCCACCGCGCTGTGCGAAGAAAAGTACATTAATCTTCTGCTACCACCGCTTATTGAAAAGTGGGGCGAGCTCCGAGACGACGACACTGCACTATGGCCATTGCTTGAGTGCTTGTCGTCTGTCACTGCGACCCTAGGTGAGTTTTTTGCACCCTATGCGCCACCGGTGTTTGAGCGGTCTGTGCGAATTCTCCACAATAATCTCCTCCAGGACCAGAATTACCAAGTCGACCCCACTTCGGTAGACCCACCAGAGAAGGACTTTGTAATAACGTCACTCGACCTCATTGACGGACTTGTACAAGGATTGGGGGCGAAGTGCTCTGAGCTCATCGCTCAGACCCAGCCTCCACTTGTGGAGATGATGGCGGTTTGCTTCAACGATGCCGTCTATGAAGTGCGCCAGTCGGCATTCGCGCTGCTCGGAGATATGAGCATGCTGACGTTTGACCAGGTCCAGCCTTATTTTGACCGGCTCATTCAAGAATGCATTTCGCAAATTGATGGGTCGGACCCACTTGCTAGTGCTGTTTGCAACAATGCGACGTGGTCTGTAGGTGAGATGGTGTTGCAGGCAAACCGCGAGATGCTTGAACCATACGGCCAAGAGCTGTTGACTAGACTGGTGCGACTGCTCCAGTCCAATGCCGCAGCCACTGTACTTGAAAACGCTGCGATTGCGTTGGGCCGACTGGGTAAGCCCTTGACCGAGCTCGTAGCCCCCCACCTCCAGGTTTTCATCGACCAATGGTGCGCTCAAATCCAAAATGTTGAGGAAACTGAAGAGAAGGACTCTGCTGTACAGGGCATGTGCCAGATTGTGGGGACTAACCCGTCTGGGCTCTCGAATCAAGACTCACTGCTCAAGTTCATCGAAACCTTGGCACTTTATATGGAGCCGAGCCATGAATTGGCAATGCTTATTGTAAAGGTCCTGGAAGGGTATAAAGGAGCGATTCAGGATTGGGACAATGTCGTCATGAACCGACTGACACCGTTTGTTGCGTCCAGCTTACGACAGCGTTACGGGTTATGAGCCAATATCATTTAGTACGTATGAGCATATAGCGTGCAGGATGAAAGAATAAAAAACCAAGCCAAATTGGCCAATTTGCAGTTGGGCGTGCAATTGCAAGTGCAATCGCACTGGTCTGAATGCATTTCCACTTCATCGCATTGTCTAGGTCTCAGAATTCGATGTTTCATCACGTGACTCTCGCAGCACCCAGCCAGCCAATCATAGGCACCGTAATCGTGCGGCCTGCTGGCCTTGAAATTTATCGAGAGACAAATTCGGCTTACTCACAATTGTAGAAACCAAACATGACTGGACACGGTTACATTGGATGGTGGGGTAGCCTGGGTAAGTCAAGCCAAATCCTCATCATTGAAAGCACCTTCTAACTTAGGCTCGGCTCCTCAGAAGTATACTGTTAAGTACTCTGTCTCTCATCAGGCTCAAAAGCCTCTGTATGGAACCCTTCACAATGCCTTTTTCAACACCTTTCGAAGAGTGAAGGCTCAGGCATTCTTTGTCATTGTGCCTGTTGCTACCTACTATTACGTGTGGACCAAGGCTCAGGAATACAACCACTGGCTATACACTAAGGACGGCCGTGAGACTCTTAACCGTCTGAATGAGGAATAAGTTATATTGAATAGACTTTGCCAAGTATCGATGAAGGGTGGTGCGATGGCCAGTCCTGTCTATGCTAGAAGCAGTAAGCGGAGTGCTTGAAAGGGTTAGACGCTTGGAACGCGGGCGTAGGTTACCGACGAGAGCTTGTCGCTACGGTTAAACAATTGGTCGTGTGATTCCAAACTCATGAGATCGTAATCGTATGATCGAAAGCAAAGCCTAATCGTCTACAAGTGTAGGCTGTGAAAGTAACTGCAGTAGATTTGGTGAGCAGCGCTACCAATTACCAATTGTCTTTGCAAAGCTGCTCATACTAGTTTGGTAACTTATTAGATTTCCTCTGCTGCGCGACCCTAATTTCTCCAAGTCGAGTCGGAGATAATAAAATCCTGCCTATTCAGTCAGTCAGAGCTGAGATGCTTAGATAGCGCCACCCGAAAGAAGGGTATAAGTACAAAGGATTGAGCAATGGCAATGCTAAAGACATTCAGCAATGAAGTTCTTGAGATCAATTGCCCTTCTCTCGTGCACCTTAGCCCGTAACTTTGCTGCGGGCCAGGCGCTTCCTCCAGGACCTTTTGCTCTGCAAGCGAACGCGCCAGAACGGGGTATTGACCATTACAATGTGTTCAATTCTATCAAAGGTAAGGGCCTGATCTTGTATTCCGACGGCGGCGGCCCATTTGAAGGCTACGTTTACCCTGACTCAGGGTATTTGTTCCAGACGCAGCCATTCGCTCCAGTTTGGATTGATGAGGCAGGTGTCCTGCGAACTGCAGAAAAGTTCGTTCGCCAGATCCCCCATCGTTGGACCTATAACAATAATGCGACTGTCTCCCTTGAAGGGAGCCGAGACTTTGTCGCATGCCCCCATGACGATGAGCACAAGGAAAATGAGCATCATGAGAGCAACAGCACTTTCATCCACTACCAGCTTCATTGGATCCCAGGCGACGAGAAGCCTTGCCAGGGGGGTGTACGAGTTGAATTGAACCGTAAGCTGACCTCTTGAATGTATTTCAGGTCGCCATTCCTTTGCATATAATTCCATAAGACAGCTGAGGTTACGGCAGCACAGCACTGAATTATATCTTATACTATCGCTTCTCTTAGTTAACCAGAGATATCTCATCCCTTACTTCCGAATTTTGAATCTCCATTTAGAATCTGTTCCCGCTAGATTTTGTTGTCACTTGGCGGCCTGGAGTTAGAGAATTTCCAAGTGACGTCGAACACCAGGAAATATTCAAAACTTATCATATTCTTGCTTCACTCGCTTTACATGGCCCGTCGATGTATAACACCTCACTTCGTGGCCTTCAAACTCCAGCAACAAAATTCATTATCGCGCTGTTATCTTTGTGCTCCCGGGATAGTGGGTAGTGACTATAGATACTGAATTGATCTTTGTGGGTGGATCTCAAAAAGGAAAGCATTCTCAGCCTGAATCTGATAACGGTGCCTCCTCCCAAGGCTACCCAGAAATTAATTGGAAGATCCTGATTTGGGTCATTCAAAAACGGAAACAATAGTATCCGACGTGGCCCTTCGAGTTTCGGTCAATTGGGTTCGGGTAGCGACGGACCCGGATGAGTTACAATCTCTCGGGTTTCGGCATTTTGAACATTCTAGAGAGTCGACCAACCACAGAGCAGAGATTGATGTTCAAAAGGGCTATCAAATGGGGAGGGAAAGGACTGCCCGAAAATATACATGCCCTTGCCATGACAGGAAGGAGAGTTGACAGGGGGAGAGAATATCGAGACGGGTCTTCTACTCGCTACTTCCAGTGAATCGGTATATAAACAGAGTAGTTGTGATCTCCAATGTTCAGACACTGCCAATTCAACTTCTATTGCAATTACTGTGCTCACACTGTAGGCCGTGATGAAGTTTACCAAGCCTATTCTCCTGGCAATTCTTGCCGCCCAAGGGATCCAAGCTGCCCCGTTTCCGGCCAATGCCACTTCGGACCAAGAGATCACCCCGGAGGGTTTCAACGATTTCTGGCCCCAAGGCGGGCACCATGGCCATGACAGTCATGGAAGCCGCGATGAAGACGATTGCGATGACGAGGGATTCGATTCCAACCCCATCGCCGAGTGGAAGGCTCGAAAGAAGGGTATGTGGGGAGGAAAATTCTCGAAATGGAAGAATATGGGCCATGGCCACCATCATGAAGAGTCCGATGATGAGGACGACTGTGATGAAGACGAGGACTATGGTGGTGACTTTTTGAAAAAGAAGCAAAAGATGCGTGAAAAGAAAATGAGAAAGATCAATGGATGGGTCTCCAAGTGGAAGTCTCTCAAGCACAGTCATGGTGGCCATCACGGTGGGCACAGCCACAGT
>PPJJ03000102.1:0-44460 GCA_003705735.3 Blastobotrys peoriensis | reverse complement strand
GAACTCGGCAATCGAAGGAACTGGTGAAGTGGGACAGGTCAAATCGGACTAATGAGACCAATTGTATCAACTATGGCCTAGGACGCCCGCCAACCTAGCTTTGAAATAGATTTGGCTAGCTAGTTCAACAAATTGTCGGAATTGCCGACGGGCTCCGACTCTGTCCGTCTCGGCCGTCCCGTTTCTAGACATACTGACAGCTACGTGAGATACCGAGCGCTTAATGAGGGAACTGCCGGTATCTGTAAGTCGCATCCCCGAACTGCTGGTGCTTTATGCAATTGCGTGTGAGGATGATGAATAGAGTTAAATCAACCGCTGGGTCAGCTCGTTTGGACTATCGGTTGAGCCTGAAACTTTGAGTTCAGAACACCATCTCCACCGTCTTTGGTGGGTCTCGCCGAGCTGAACTGCGACAATGCCTAACAGTACAAGCACGAACCCACCTGGTTGTACGTACCGCCTAACCTAACCCCGGCGATGCCCGCGCCTGATTTGGAGTCGGACTCCGCCTGTAAGCCATCCCTGGCCCGACGCGGCTAGAAACAAGCTATAAATTAAACTCATCGAGAGAGTGTTAAAATTAGCTCGGGGCTGCAGCCCGATATTGCGGGGTTGACAACAAGTGGCCCTGATGACGGCATGCCCCTGAGCCATGATCATGCATTCCCGTTAACCGCATCATAGTCCCCGACGCGGACACCAACGAAGCATAGTGGCTAATCGCTGGTAGCTATGACGTACGACAAGGGCTCGGCATTGAAACAGCCTGACCTATTAATAGGCAGGGCAATTATACTCGGCGGGTGCTGACAGGAAAGTCCGGTTCGTGGGGATTCAGGCGGCCTGAAGGCGGGTGGTAACGGCACACACCCCTAGGAGACCCAATGTGAACCAAGCCAGGTGAGACTGGCATATAATTACACGCGCCTCATTGGCAGGTAACGTGTAATTGTATACCCACTCGTGCAACGACGATAGCCACTGCGCCAAGCGCCCAGATCCAGGCGACCCCCTTAGGTGCAGGGCCATTTGACTTCCTATTCAAGCCCCAACCGCAATACGATAGCGGAATGCGAGTGCTCTATCCACATTAGTGGAAATACGGTTGGGAAGGGCCGTCATACACCTACTATGCAAAACCGCTCTCGAGATGGGCCATATGCTCCAGCTCCGCGGGAGAATAGAGCCACTGTGTATGCAACAAACTGGATTCGCCAGATTCACGTGTATGCAACCAAACTGTACCCCATTTCCCCCTATCGGTATTGCCATTCAACCACTTAAGTACACCGTGGAGACGCCGCCGCGATTTTGGTGCAGTAGTGCGAGCTACGACGATCAGTACTGTGACATCCTTCTGCTTTTGCCCAATCGTGCATTCCGTGTCGAGTGCATACTTCTACTTCTCGCATGCGGTGACGAACCAGTAGGATTGCGCCAAGGTACTGAGAATCGATATCCGCCACCTCTAGCTTCACTGCCACAGCGGTGTCGTCTTGGCCACTGCCAGCGACGGTGATCGCGCTAGGCTGCAAATCCAAGGGTCTTATAAAACGTACTACGTCGCTCGCGACTCATCGGCGCCATGCCCCCTTACCATTCTTGTTTGGGTGCCTATCTCGTTCTTCACACGCATACATATGAATTTCTATCCCTTTTGCCATCTCTTCTCCTCCTTGGTTTGGACTTGCAACGGCAGGTGCCGACGATCAACGACGCACTATATCCGAGATTTACCCCATACGATCAGTCCAGTGGACGGGCCAGTAAGCAATGTTAAGAGATAACGAGAGTTGTAATGATACTTCAGCCTAATTCCCCCCACCATCGTCCACTTCTCACCGACTTGTTCACCAGTGTCTTTAGTGCTGCCGCGCTTGTGCTATCTCGAAAATTGCCATCAGATAAGGGCAACATCCAGGGGGGTTCGGGGGTGGCTAGTTACCCGAGATTGATAACCATGATCGCCGGCTTTCATACCAACTTGAACTCGTATGAGTGGGAAGAATTTACTGACAGAACCAACTGCCAGACACAAGTCTTGGCGCACATCTAAATCAGCACATCCAGACGGTCACAGACCACTTCTGACCTTAGGCATCCTGGCCGTCAAAGCCCTCGACCCCGGAATATTGTACTTGGTACTCGGGCTGGCTACGTAGAACTACGTAATCTCCGGGCCCCGACCCGGTATGCATCGGCTCAAACAGACATGTACGCGTGTCGTTCAGGTGTTTCTCATTGCTTTTTCATACCTCTATTTTGTGCTATATTCGCAAAAGCGGTGATCGTTTTAGGTGAGCGGCGCGTTTCTTTTTCCTTTGTACTGTATGGTCACGCTTTTCTGTCTCGCTACTGTCGGCACCGTTACTTTTGCTTCTTACCTGCTCCATATCTATTTTGCGGCATCATTTGTTTTCCTTCTGTAGAATCCAACGCATCGCTCGCGTCTTACCCCTATCTCGCTGGCTCCTATGTCGGTCCCCCGTCCTCCGTCCCCTGGCTCCGGGGATTTCGGAAATCGAATAGTGTGGTCGCCGCCGCCGTGCTCCATCCCTCTCGGGCAAACTGCGTGCGCACCACGGCTACAACCCTTACATGCCGCATCTACCACTAACTTGAGGCATTGTTTCGGACCTGCCGCCATAAAAAAAAAGTCTACAATTAATCGCACCGTTACTATATCCAGTACCAATTTGTACATTTCTACATTCAAGTACCATATGTGGTCACAGACCTAGCACAGCCGTCCAAAGCTTGGCAAGTTGCCCGCTAGCAATCAAAAATGTTGTGCATCCCCTGGCAGCGACGCAGGTGGAACCGGAAACAAGTCTTGGCGCTGTGACTCGAGTGATGTCAGAAACCCGCTCATGCTGACTAGTACGTTGCGCGCCTCGACGGTAAGCAAAGCGGCAGCCCTTAGTCAAACCTGCAGACTGGGCTGACGTAACTAGGGGGCCAGCAGGAGCGTAGTGCACATCTCGTACGCAGGCGAATCGGTAGTACGTACTTCTCATCTTGGGCACACTGCCCATCCATTTTAATGATATATATATCTATACAGCGAACGTGTTGAATAGGCCGAGTCAATAGAGGCATTATTTGGCATTCGTCAGCTCTTAGCAAGAGGAATCGAAGCGAAGTGGGAGGAACAGAACAAAAAGACCTTCAAATCCCTCAATCAAGCCAAGCGTTTCATTCATTTCGTTCACAACTCAGTGGGTATTAAGCTTTGGTAGTTGCCATACCTCGGAGAAGACCCCGGTTTAGAGTTGGTTGGCATAGTTTCGATTGGTTACTCTCCAACCCAAACTGAAGCCTTAATGGTACTAGTGCAAGGTGCAAGGGTGATTTAAACACTACAGGCGCGCCCGTATTTTTTGTTATTGTTCGAACATCTCTCGGGTGACAAAATTTGCACCGGGTTGTTTACTCAAGAGCAACTCTTTTGATACGATCTTTCTTTTTTTTTTTTTTTGACGTCGATTTTACCTCGGGTTGGTTGCTTTTCCTTGCACTCTTCTGTCCACGTAGTGACTATCTCTGCAGAGGGAATTTTCGGGCCCGAGTTCTGAAGGTTACTGTGGGTCAGTGAACATCACCTTCTCAGTTTGGCTAGTTGAATTTTTTTTCGCTACTAGACGTATATCAGTTGTTTGTCTGGATCGTATCCGACCGAACGGCCTCATCGGTTTACCGCCCTCTTTTTTTTGTTGTTTTGCTGTTTTTTCTCACTGTATATTAGTGCGGGAAATTCTCCTGATCTGTGACCGTTCGGGTTCGGGTGTGGTGTTACTTGGGAAAGTGGAAAGCCCAAATAGAACTCATTATACCCAAAAATGACAAGTATAGACGAAGAGCAGAAGGAGCAGTTGACGGCGGCATACACTGAGACCCCCGATGTGGAAGGCCAGTACTCTCAGACCGGGTCAGAATCGTCACATTTGTCCGAATCTACTGCATCGCCCTCCAGCATAGTGACCCGTATTTTGCATGCGATCAAGAGAGTTCTCCTCTTCATCCCCACCTGGCTCGCGATTAGAGTCATCCGCCCTCTCGGCGCGATGAAGCATTCCGTGTTGGGCAAACTGCTAGTGGTGGTGACCATCATTTACCTAATTGCCGCCAGCAGCCTGTATATGTTTACCGGTGAATACCATCCGTTTGGCCAAGGACATGACATTGCCCGGTCCATTTGGATGTACTGGCAAGGATGGAGTGATACCGAATGGGACCCCCAGAATGCTCCTCAAGCAATGTTGGCGGACCCATCGGATGTCCAACCGTTTGACTGGAACGACTGGCTTGACCTGCGCATTATTCATAGGGTCGCCAACGCCGCCAACGAGACCCGGTCTCTGTGGCCATTTAGCGACGATCCGTTCAAAGACATCAAGTTCCCTCCGAAG
This sequence comes from Blastobotrys peoriensis, assembly GCA_003705735.3. Classification (NCBI taxonomy): domain Eukaryota; kingdom Fungi; phylum Ascomycota; class Dipodascomycetes; order Dipodascales; family Trichomonascaceae; genus Blastobotrys; species Blastobotrys peoriensis. The sequence goes on along the minus strand of PPJJ03000102.1, from coordinate 40,048 downwards.
AAGCCAGGCACCGAAGACGAAATTGCATTAATTGGGCAGTATTACCTCAGCCAGAAGGCGCCGATACCCAAGTCGGTGGTATTTGTTGCCGAAGACCGTGAGGTTAAGGTGGTAACGCCGGAGGAATACGCCAAATTCGAAAAGGAGAATGAAAAGCGAGAGCTGAAGGAAGGTGACGACGACAAGGAGAAGGAGAATGAAAAGGATAAGGAAGACGAATCTGAGAGCGAGGAGTCTGACGATGGCGACGAAGACGAAGATTCAGAAGAGGGCGCTGCTGAAGAAGAGGATGACAATGACAAGTCGCGAAAAAAGAAGCCTGCCACTGCTACTTCGTCTTCCAATCCTCCTGTAACATCTAGTGCCAAGACTGTGGCACCAACGTCTGACACGCTCTTCCCTGAGTTCGAGTCCGCAGACCCCGCCGACAAAATTCTTGTAGATATTGATCGGGAGCTGTTTGATTTCGACGAGGAAAAAATGACCACTGTAACTGACGACATGACCGATGACGAGCGCAAGCACGCCGAGTGGATTAAGACGACCTTGGAGCATGTGAAGAACTCACCCAAACACTTTCATGAGGTACCACTCAAGCAAAACTCATACTTGGGTGTACACTATGACTGGCGGTTTTTCAACCGAGTACGACATGGTAAGTCTCACGAAGCATTCATGCATCATTTGATTCGAGCTTGGTCTGCATTCACCGAGCGAGAAAACATCATGTCCCTGATTGCGCACGGATCGCTGATTGGATATTACTTTGACGGAATGGCCATGCCTTGGGACGCCGATAACGACGTACAAATGCCCATTATGGAGCTCGACCGGTTTGCTCGCAAGTACAACCAGACTCTAGTGGTAGAGGATCCCAAGGAGGGCAACGGCCGCTACTTGATTGACGTTTCGCCTTGGTACGTTGACCGCAAGAAAGTTAACGGCAATAACGTCATTGACGCGCGGTTTATTGATATTCGATCGGGCATTTACCTCGATATTACTGGCTTGGCGGTGACCCGCAACTTCGACTACGCCGACGATGAGGTCGATGTTAACTGCAAGAGCCCCCACTATTACCGACTGAATCAGCTATCGCCGGCTCGGCGAACGCTGTATGAGGGAGTGGAGGTTTACGTGCCATACAACATCGACGATGTGCTAGAGTCGGAGTACAATCCCAAATTTAGAAACCGAGTGTTCAATGGGTGGCGCTATGACAATGACTTGCGGCTGTGGCTTGAAAAGGGCAAATGCGATTTGTATCAAGTGCGAAAGAAAAAATTCAAGAACGGCGAGCTGACATTGTATGGAGCGTGCGACAATGAGGACATTTTGGAGGAGTACCAGAAGTCGAAGGATGTGACTGTGGCCCACGACCGGGAGATGGATTTGTATCGCCAGATGCGCGAGCTGCCAGAGGGCAGTCCCAAGATCCAAGATATCAAGTCCAAGATTGCCTCACTTCTCAAAGTTTACCACAAGCCATTGCGTGATGATCCACAACCCAAATAACCGCCAGGGACCATATTTTTGCATAATTTTCATGATATTTAAGTAGTTAATGATTGTTGATGACAGGTATTCTACCAGGGGCGCCAACTACCAGTACTGCGCTAATATCGCTCTCCGTCCATGAACCAATACGTCCATGAAACAATAACCGACCATGGCGCAAACTAGCGATCGCGTGCGACGGCGCCTAACGGCGTAACGGCGTAACGGCTATTAGTTTCAGCACCCCCAATTCATCTCTGTTGTCTATAATTGTATTGCAAAGTCATGTTCACCCTCGCAATCGTCAGTGCGAATTCACCCCCGCCCACCAGTAGTAACAGTGGGGTGCCAGCGGGCAGTGATGAGGTACGATGAGCTGTCGTGACGTCGTCCACTCACTACCGGTACCACACTCGCTCCCACATGGCCTACCCTAGTCTACTGATAGGGGGAGTGTCGCGTTCCTTCTTCGCGCTGCCTCTCCCCACCGCCTCCCTACCGATCGCGCTCTCACCTCCCTAGTCCGGAGATTGGGGGTGTCCTGGGACGATGTACATTCCGCTGAAACAGCCGTTCTTAGCCCTACAGGATAATACAGCTTCACGTACAAGATAAACATAATCAAGAATACATTACATCTTATATTAATCGGATATTACCCTCACTTGCTAATAGCCTTGAACAAGCTATACGTAAAGATTAACTCACCGTGAAACGTGGCGAGAGGATTCGACTACGTAAGACAGGTATTTCCTAATTGTGCACTACCAGTCTACAACGAGTTTTCGTCACGTGCCCGCCTATTTAGATGGGCAATCAATAACCACCAAGGTAGGTTATAGATTTCGTTATCTACGACCACCAAGGTTCCTTCAACGGTGCATTAGCCAGTGGGAGCGTTCGAGAGGTTTGGTTTGCTTTACAGCTGGTGTGCTTGCCCACTTGCACCCCGCGCTGCCTGATTTTTCCCTGGTCGAGTTCCTTTCTTCATTTTCTTTTTCTTTCTGTAACCCGGTGGAGTGAAAATTGATGAAGTGCTAGCCGAAATCAAGCCATCTGGTTCTAATTCTGCCCAAATCTCATAGGCGCTGGAAGTTTATTTGCAAAATTACTTGCTCGCAAAAAAAAAAAAAAAACCGCTCGCATTCTTATTATTATTGTGCAAATTGATTGCGCAACATCGGCCATCGCTGCCAACCCGCAAGCTGCTGTTAGCGTGTAATTGACACTGCCAAAAAATGTTTTCAAGTGTCACCGCAATCGCTCCTCGCCCAGACTCACCTCCATGCTGCTACTCGGTTCCGACCGCCAGTCCCTGCAGCGAGGAAGGGTGTGATAGCGGCGATATCTGTGCGCAGTGTGATTCGTGCTGTAGCGCTGGGACCGAGCACATCTCTACCCGAAGTCTGGGTCGCAGTATAGGGACTCGAACCCGATCTCGAGCTCTAGCCGGAGCACAGCCTCAGTCCCAGGTAGCCCCTTCGCCATTGGCGGCGGGTTCTGCGCATGCGTGTGAAGAGTGCCTGCAATTTCAGAGCCAAAGCTCGGGAGCGTCTTCTGTTCACTCGCCGTCGGTGTCCTCTCAAATTTCAGATACTCCCCAACCGCTGCCCCGCTCGGGCCTAGTGCTTCCCGGCCAGCCCTGGTTCTCGTATTCTCGAGATAGTGCTAGTGGAGACGGTGCTTTCGGCGACGACAACGAATTTGCGCAGCCTCCAAGAAAAATCCCAAAAATTGGCGCCCCGGCTGTCCCTCACCACGACCACAGCCACGACCATCATCATCTCCCTCACCTTCATGACCCCCTTGCGCTTGAGCGCCCCACTGATATTGCATTCGACGGAAATCTCTACTGCCATTGGGACGACCACGACCACGACGAGGAGTTCAAATTCTCTAGTCCAACTGAGCTCGACCGCCACCTCAAGAGTGCGCATTTGAACTCGGACGCGCTTCTAGACGCCGATGGGTTTTTTTGTCACTGGGACGCCTGTCATACCAACGTTGATTTTCTTGATGAGCTGTGGTTCCACATTAAGAAAGACCATATCCAGTCCTCCGGTCATCTTCCCCACCAAGAATGCCTTCCAGAGAAGGTGGTGCCCGCAAACGAGGCATGCGAGTCAAAAAGACAGCCTGATCAAGCAGGCTCCTCGACAGCGACCCAGCCTGACTCAGTAATGGCCCCGATGGAATCGGAATCAGAATTGGGCTCGGATCTAATTTATCAATCACTCACTCCAGAGCAAATCCTGAAGTGCCATTGGAACGAATGCGATTTCCTGTCCCGCGATTCCTTATCCCTAGACAACCACCTCCTTCACGAGCATATCGAACCCCAGTTGCATCCTCGCCCCCTTCAGCCGGTGGAAAATGGGTTTGTCAATCCTTACCAGTGTGAATGGAACTCCTGCCACTACGAGTCTAAGGTCCTCGAAGACATGGTGACGCATCTCAAGACTGACCATAGTGTGCTGTCTGAGGCACATGAGTCAGGAAAATCCAAGTTTGCGCTTCCCGAAATCAAGACCGAGCCCATCGAGTCTCCGCCAAGCCATTGCAATTGCCATGGCCATGACCACGACCATGATCATAACCATGATCATAGTCATTCTCATCGACACTGCTGCCGATGGAAGCTGGATGATGGATCAATCTGTGGCCATGATTTTGACACCCCCAAGGAGCTGTCGACTCACCTTGTTGACGACCATATTGGCTCTCGCAAGACTGAATATTCATGTATGTGGGAGGGGTGTGAACGCAATTGTCGGTCGTTTAGGCAACGACAAAAGATTATTCGTCACCTCCAGATCCATTCAAAATACCGGCCATATCAGTGCAAGGTATGCGGAAATAGTTTTGGTGAGGAGTCAGTGCTCAAGCAGCACATGCGAATCCACTCTGGAGAGCGGCCTTATGTTTGCAAGGTGTGCTCAAAGACATTTGCCGCAAGTACTGCGTTGTCTGTGCATATGAGAACTCACACCGGGGAAAAGCCACTAGTGTGCAGATTCCCTGGCTGTGACAAGAGGTTTTCTGAGAGCTCGAATTTAGCAAAGCATATGAAGACCCATTATCGAAAAGGAGAGCGAGAGTTTGTTCGACCCGCTCGCACTGCCAGTGTCAGGACATAGCACTAGGTATAAACTAACATTGGATGCATTGGTAACTACTGTGAACACTGATAGTGCCGGTGGTCACTGTCGATATAGAATGATTTCAGACTGTTTAAAGTATCGTCGGGCGTCTTCATCGATCAACACTAGTGACAGGAACGTTCGAGTAGAAAACTTCTTGTTGACGTCCCGGAACGTTGGGGTCAGGTCGAATCCGCCCAAAAACAACCGAATTGGAATAGTCTCGCCTCGAACAGGCGCGCCGTCCATAATTTCGAACCGGACTAGAGCCTCAGAGTCAGAATGCTGGTTAGGGGGAGACCCCACGGTCTCCCGGCGAATCAGTGATAGCTCCATATGCTTAATCTTCAGACGCACCAGCAGGAAATAGATCCGCCCCACAATCACATCCTTCAAATGATACCTGGACTTTGAGTATTCAAACTCGATATGCAAGCAGTCTTCGATTCCGACATCCATCTTAATAGCCCCGACCGCATCCGTGGGCACAACCTTTTTGTTGGCGTGGACCCAGATATCCTTTTCTCGAATTACATCGGCCATTCGCCTCAGCACCGTCACCCGTACACAGTATCTCAACCGGACATTGGTCCCAGAATACGATTCATGCGGTTTCTCGACATTTTTGAACTCAAACGTAAACGTCTCAGGATGCCGCAACTCTGCGGGAGCCGCCAGCTCTTGAACCAGCGACACAAACGCCCCGTCGCCAGCGGCGGCGGCTGCTGACCCTCCAGCCGCCGGCGACACCTCAATTGCGCCCACAAATTGCACTTTTATACCTGAATGTTCCAGCTTCTTGCCATCCCGTGGTCGAACCGTCACCGTCCCTTTGACTGTCTCGCCATCAAAATACAGCGGTACTGACTCTCTTCTTGCCTCTCCACCAGATTTGGTGGGCTTGCGTACCTCTACATGCTGTCGAGAGTCCTGATCATCCAATCGGATTTCAATATCCAGCGGGGCCTTAAAGAACAATGACATGTTGTGTTCAGTCTATGTCCAGTGTTAGTAAATGAGCGGTGGAGCTTCAAGGGGTGAGCTTCGTGATGTAGAGCTTAAGAGGAAGAGATAATGTTAGTGGCGGCTGCACTGGTGGAATTGGTGGCTGAGGCGGACTTGTCGCGAGTACGGCTGGGCGCGGCTGGTGTACGGCTGGATGCTGCCCTGAATCTTGAAACGAGGAGGGGATGTGAAGAGGACGGCCAGCAGTAGGTTGGTGAAGTAATCCCCGGCTTGCGGTACAGACTGTGCAGAGTGCTTCGCTGGACTCATTTGCCGAGGTCCGTCGCACGCGCCGTCTCCCGCGTTGCCACTGGCCGCTTGACACCCGCTCAAGAGCCTGTCACTCTGCTTGTCACGTGGCTAGTCCGTATTCACGTAACTTTCAATGAGCAGCTCAATCGCTGACTTGGCCCATCCCACATCTATTCATGTCGTGCACCCACTCCTACTTAGCCCGCTCCCACTCAGCCCGCTGGCACTCTCCTGCCCGGGACTCCTTTAAAGTTTCGCTTACTGCACAAACCCTCCCCGCACTGGCCCAGCGCGGCTCCATACTGTACCTTTACCCCGGCCGGCTGCCGCCAGTTGCCGAGACCCCGCCAGCAACCGAGCCCAACCCCACAATTTCAACCTGGTATAAAGTGTCGGATCTGGAGAATCCATCGAGACCGCGTTATCCGGCAAATACATCTATGATCCGACGATTTGCTGTTCGGGCGCCTTTTCGAGGGTCCTCTCGAGGGTTTCATAGTTCTAGACGACTAGATGTCATTCGACCGTACCTGTTGGCGGATATTGGAGAAGGTAAGGCAGAGAGGGCCGAGACCCAGTATTGGTGATTCTAACGGTAGGAATTAAGGAATGTGAAGTTATCCAGTGGTTCGTGGAGCCTGGCGCTAAGATTGAAGAGTTTGATCCTATTTGTGAAGTTCAATCTGATAAGGCATCAGTCGAGATCACTTCTAGGTTTAATGGCATCATCAAGAAGCTCCATTATGACGCTGGCCAGATGGCACATGTGGGCAAGCCTTTAGTCGACATTGATATAGAAGAGACGGGGCGCCCATCGCAGCGAGCGGAGCCAGCAGCACAGCCAGCAGCACAGCCAGCAGTGGAGCCGACACCGGGACCAGTATCGGGACCAGAAGCTACACCTGTAGTGGAGACGACTGCTCCAGTACCCGAGCCGGAGCTTGCGTCTACGACTGCTGCTCCTGGCACTGCAGGCAGCTTTGGTTTTTCAAAAGCTAAAAATGCATTGGCGACTCTTGCAACCCCGGCAGTTCGAAGGCTTTGTCGGGAGTACAAGGTTGAACTGAGTCAAATAGATGGGACTGGAAAGGACGGAAGGGTGTTGAAGGAGGACGTACTTGCATTTTCAACCCGCGCAAATTCGGTACCAGAATCCAGTCAGACTGTAGCTACACCCGCTGGGGCCGCTGAAGAGCGAGTCCCGCTGAGTCCGATTCAGAAACAAATGTTCAAGACAATGACGGCATCACTGTCCATTCCCCACTTTCTCTACTCTGACGAAGTTTCTATGGACAAGCTGATTCGGGTGCGAAAGACTGTTAACGCACAGCTCGCAGCTCAAGACGGGACAAAAGTATCGTTGATGCCGTTCTTTATCAAGGCCCTTTCATTGTCACTGACAAAGTACCCAGTGCTCAATTCTCGAGTTGAAGTCAGTGATGGCAAGCCCAGTATCATCAACCGGCGTGATCACAATATTGGAGTTGCCATGGACACTCCTCAGGGACTGATTGTGCCAAACATCAAGGCGGTCAATTCTAAAAGCCTCGCTGAGATCGGAGCTGACCTTGCCCGGTTGCAAAAGCTGGGGGCAGAAGGCAAACTGGGGTTGGCAGATCTCAAGGGTGGTACGATCACTTTATCTAATATCGGTACAGTTGGCGGTACCTATGTTGCGCCAGTCATTGTCGATACTGAAGTTGCAATTGTGGGTCTGGGGCGATCCAAGACCGTGCCGCGGTACGACGACCAGATGAGTGTGGTGCCAACGACCATCATGAACACCTCATGGTCAGGAGACCACCGAGTGATTGATGGCATGACTATGGCGCGCATGGTTGATCAATGGAAGCAATACATTGAGAACCCCGAACTTATGTTAATTCAACTGAAGTAGAGGCTGAAATGCACTAAAATAGATAGGTGAGTTGAATAGCTGCTGTAGCATCGTGCACAAATCTGCGCGGTGTTTTGAACATTCCCAGAAAAAGAACAGTCTCTTTCAATGTAACTTTTTGCAAACAGTTGCACGTTTATCTGTTTGGCCGCCACCACCACGTACACCTACTGGCCGTCAGTACCTTTCCTTCGTCACTACGCCATACCAGCCTTTTGCAGCCTCTACAGCACTCGTCCCAACGCTACTCTACTGCACCGTCCTCCCTACCCACCAAATATCCAGTCCAGATGCTCCCAACCAGCTCCCTGCCGCGCCGACCAGTCTTAAAACCACCCCAAGCCCGACTGCTGCCGCCGCAGAAATGGATTACGGTGCTGGCTCAGATGAAGCTAAAGCGTTCCATTTCGCTGCGTACGAAACTATCCAGACTATCCCCCACGGCCATGTCACTTCGTATGGACACATAGCCAAGCTGATTGGCATCCCAGAGAACTCCCGACAAGTAGGGTTTGCATTGAAGCATCTGCCCGAGTCTGACACTACTGAGTTCAACTCGTCGAATGTGCCATGGTGGCGAGTGATCAATTCACAGGGCAAGATTTCACTAATCGCGGAGCAAAAAGAGCGCCAGGCCGCCCGGTTACGAGCCGAAGGTATTGATGTGAGCGATTCCGGAGCAGTCTCGTTCCGCGACTACGGATGGTTTCCAGATCCCGACTAACTCCACATTTCGTCCTCTGGACCAGACCGCATCGCACCGCACACACCAGAATTACACATGCATTACCTGTGAATGCACTAACCAGACGCGGAGACCCGCAGTAGAGACGTCACGTGTATATATATATAGAAGAACAATTCCCGACCTGGCGCAGCGGCCCAATTGCAATTGCAATTGCAATGCCAATTGTCCATGCCGAAGCGTCAGACCAAGCCACCTCCCAAGCCTCTTGTTTAGTGCCTAGTCCCCGTTTTCTGGTACGCCTCGCCTGCTGGGAGCTTACTGGGATGACTGTAATTGGGCACGTGCGGCCACCCTGCAATACCTGGGTACTAAATTGATTTGGGTAGATCAGAGTTGCTCATTCTCATTCCAATTTCTACCGTTATCACAACAAGACGCGTAGAATGCGCCAGTGAGAAAGTACGTCTGGGTGGGGTCGAATTGTCTCCAAACCGGTAGTATGAAGCAAGATGGAAAGGAACCTGCGACCGCCACTCGAATCGAATCATTGCCAAGGTCCCAGCTCGCGAAGCGGGACTTATTTGGGCGCACTTTATTGCATTTGGCCGCTACTGCTGGCAGAGTCGACGTAGTATCTTCAATTGCCCTTGACAGCTCAGGTGCCCCGGGCCAGACCGACCTGTGCACGGTCGTGGACTACGAGAACGGTTATAATGCGCTGCATCGGGCGCTGCTGAGTGGCAATGCCAGCTGTGCAAATGCGCTGCTGTCTGGTCGAGAGGCGGGGGCGCTGCTGGGCCAAATCGACCGCGAGAAGTTGACGCCACTGGACTTGGTTCAGTCCACTTTGCACACAGAATTGCAGGACTGGAACGAACGCGTTGGCGGCACTGATCTTTTTATGTTTGGCTCAAATGCCAACCACACACTGGGATTCTCTGATCCGGACAACCGAGCCAACCCAGAAAAGGTCAAACTGGTACGTGATCTGTCGCCCGGATCCAGTGCTGCGACAGGGGGACCGCGGCAGGCTTTCAGGACTGTCCGAATATGTGATATTAAGATAGCTAAGCAACATTCGGCGTTGCTGACTGACTACTCGAGCGGAAACCTGTTTGTGTGTGGAATTGCTGCCGGAGGCAGACTCGGGCTGGGCCAATCGCGTGCCCAATTCTCTTTCGTGCCGGTGCCAGCATTTGAATCCGAACGGGTCACCAGTGTTTCCCTCGGCCAAGACCATTCGGTGGCTGTGACTTCGCGAGGTGATTGCTACACTTGGGGCGCCAATAGACTGGGCCAGCTTGGATATAGCGTTGAACGCCAGGCGGTGCCGCGAAAAGTGTCTGGGGAGCTCAAACGAGTGAGAATTAACGGCTGTGCCGCGTCCAAGGTCCACACTGTCGTCTATAGCGATGAAGAAATCTTCTGCTGGGGTGCAAACTTGGGCCAGCTAGGGTTCATGGCGGCTGATGAAATCGTGCCCTTCCCCCGGTCAGTGCTCAGGCTTTCTGCAAGAGTATCTATGGTGTGCGCAACCGAGCTCGCTACCGTCATCTTGTATGAGACCAGCGACGTGTGGGTATTCATGAACGGAGACAGGTTCAAGCTCCCACTCAATCTGCATCAGGCTCCCGATAATTTTGACGCGTTCCGGCCCCGGTCGTCATACAATGCGTTCAAGATCACCAAAATCGCATCCAGTGGGTCATATTTATGCCTGCTCACCGACAATGGCTCGGTTTATAGCATCGATCTTGACAGACTCAAGGGAGAGTCGTCAAAATCTAACCACCAAGTCAGTAAGCTTCTCCGAATCACCCTAGCTTGGGAAGGACGAATATGTCAGAAGCGCGCCCGAGATATGGACATTGCTGAAGACGGGTCCGTTATTGTGTCGACAGAATCCGGGTTTGTGTACAGGCGCTTTGGCAAAAAAGGCTCTACCAGTCGCTTTGAGCGCGTTCCTTACATCAACCGGATTCAGAAGGTGTCGTGCGACCCCATTTTTGGATCATTTGCGGCAATTCGCCAGGATGTCGATATGGAACCCGTACAAGTCGGAGTGTCCACTTTAGCCGAAGATATGCATTATGCGGTACCATTCGTGGCGTATCATTCCACTCGCAAAGTAGACCAACTGCTTCGTGGAGATATTAGCTCCAGAAAAGTGACGAAATATTTTGATCGTCATCATCATATACAGGACGGAGCCGAGGATGAGTCTGACGAAGACGAAGACCACGATGAGCATGAGGATGGAAATTTTGCCGAGACTGATCTCAGCAAGCAATTGCTTTTATGGATGAGATCACTGAGCTCCGAATCCCTTTCAATGCGCTTGAACTCTCACGATAAGCGTAAATACGATTTCAAGTTCGTCCATGTGGGTGACAAAGAGCGTACCGAGATTCCAATCCACAAGTGTCTAGTCAGTTGCCGAGCTAGAAAGTTGCTTGACCTCGCGACAGGGCGAAAAATAACCCTACCAACAGGGGGAACATTGAAGTGGGTGTCAGATGCGATCGAGTTTGAAGGAATCGAGCTCGAATCGGTGGCAATTTTTGTGTATTACTTCTACACTGACAACGTGATTGCATTATGGGACAGCTACGCGGCATTTTCTGAGCCCAAGTCTGTCAGCAAAGCCAAAAGCGAGGTTCTTGAACTAGGAAAAATACTGGATATGCACCACTTAAGGTCGACGATTCACCGCCGTCAAGCTACTTATTCAGTACTTCACTCGGACTTGTTGAATATGGGGGCTAAGGGGGTGGATGTCAAGATTCGGCTTCGAGACAATGAGGTGGTGCTTGCTCACAGCTTTGTTTTAAAGTCCAGATCGAGCTTTTTTGCGACGTTACTGTCGGACCGATGGACAACGCGAGCCGGCATGCGGGAAGTTCTACTCACGGACATTTCGCGACCGGTATTTGAGACAATTCTCAAGCATATTTACGGAGATATGCAGGGTGACATTTTTAACGATTTTCCAATTGAGGAGAAATCCACGCATAAGCAGTTTGTCCATTTTGTTATTGAAGTGCTCAAAACAGCGGATGAGTTGCTCTTGCTGAGACTCAAAGAAACTTGCGAAAGCATTTTGGTAGAATTTGGTAAGTTAAGAGCGACAAGGTACGAGATGAGGTGCGATTCAGAATATAGAGGTGCTAACTTAGTTACGGTGAAGAACGCAGGGTGGCTGCTATCCAATGCGGTTGAATTGCACGCGGACCAGCTTCGAGACCGGATACTGTATTATATTTCCTATAACCTTGAGTGCATTCTGGAGAATGGGTTCGTTGGAGAACTCACTGCGCCGCTTTTCGAGCTGATCGACGCCGCTGTCAAACGGTACCAGAACACCTCGGCGTATACCCCAGACTTGGACATGTTTCTGGAAGATGTTGACCAATTCAACGAGGTTTTGACCGCTGTCGTGCCTGTTTTTGGATCACGCGAGTACCGATCAATGGGCTACAACGTTTTGGCGGGGCCAAATAGGCGTAAGTCATCGGTGTTTGCAGGGCTCGAGCCTGTGTCCTCGCAACCCAAAAGCCCAGTCATTGCAACCCAGGTTACGAATGGATTTGATGTTGATGGTTCTGATGTTGAGTTTACGCCTGTGCGAAGACAGTCGTGGGCCGCCCGAGGACGAATCTCTCACCTGCTATCCTCTAGTGTCGACGACGGCGCCGCTGCTAGTGGCAGTGACAGTGCTGGCAAATGGGAGACGGTGGTGGCAAGGAATTCCCCATCGCAACGATCTCCTATTTTAGAAGCAGTCGGATTCGGTAAGAGTCCAGGAGGGAGCCCACCAGTCAAGTCAATGCTGTCGAGCTCGCCGTCTGCGTTTCAGCCGACTCGGCGAAGGAAGTCGTCGTCGTCACAGGCACGTCCAAGAAACGGGTCGAGTTCGCGACAACACCCCAGCGTTCGGCGCCCATCGAGCTCGGCAATGGAGGACTACCCACCTGTTTTTGCAACAGACGAGGATCATATAGAGTCTGCCGCGTCTGCGAGTACCCCAGGGGCTGGTGGCTCTACTGCAATGTCTAAGCTGTCGCTGGGCGATATCATTCAAGAGTCTAGCGCCGAATCCAAGTCGCCCACTCCAAAGGTCAAGCTAAATGGGACGCCGAAGCTGTCGCAGCGAGAGCGCAAGAAGATACAGCGAGAAGCTCAGACCTCCGTCACTACGGAATCACCGCCAGCAGGGGACAAGCCGTGGAAGAAATCTCCTACGCCCACGACATCAGCGTGGGAGAAACCTAAGCGCGAAGCTACAGCACCGGCAGCCCCAGGTACCACAAGTGTACCAGTGTCCCCGGCTGGCGTAACTATGGGCGGGTCGCAATCCTGGGTACCAAGGGTGGCGGTACCTGGCAAGGGTAAGACCTCGGGGCTCGCGGTACCAGGCAACGTGATGACTGGGTCCAGTGATGCCGGCCCCAACGACAGCATTATCGCCCAGGCTTTGAAGGGCCAAAAAGGCAAGGACGTGAGGGGCAAGGAAGCGAGTAGCAAGGAGAATGGCAAAGGTACCAACAGCAGAGGCAAGGCCAAGACCACACCGACCAAGGTGACTCCGACGAAGCACCACGGCACCACGTCGCGAGCTGTTTCTACGCCCACTGCGTCGAAGACCTCAATGGCTGCCACATTGACTCCGTCGACTCCATCGACCCCGTTGACCCCGCAGTTTCGACCAAGCTTGGCTGACATTATGCAGCAGGAGCAGTGGGAAATGCAGCGAAAGAATCAGCGGGCGGCGAAGAGTTTGAAAGAGATCCAGCAGGAAGAAGAGTTTGAAAAATGGTGGGCCGAGGAGGCAAGCAAGATGCAGCAGCAGTATGAGGAGCCGCCAACGCAGGTCACCGTCACGCCAGCTGCCACTCCAAAGAAGGTACGACCAAAGTCACGAGGGCGTATTCACCGACCATTCGCATCATCAGCGCGCAGTGGATAACATGTATATAGTAACGGATTAGAGCCACAGTCGCAAGAACCAGGGTTGAAAGAATTGGGAAATACCAGTCATTACGTCAGTACCCTAATCATCTGCATCGTCTCTATACCCCAACTCCTCCATGCCCTCACGCCCCACTCAATTCCTCGCACCTTCGTGATCTAAGTTATCTCCACTCGATACGCCGTATCTTAAACCCTAATTAGGGTTCTGATACAAAGGTTGCAGGCAGGTGTAAACCTGCGGGTACAAATACCACCGTTGTAGACGACGCCCGCAAACGGGCACTAATGTATCGCAGCGCCCTACAACCGTACCTAGAAAGGCCCCGAGAGATCGAGCAAGTGCTGTACTTTGATGATGAGTTTGTGATTGTTCAAGACCGGTACCCGAAGTCGGCCGTGCACTATTTGGTGCTTCCTCGAGACCTGGCAACATCGCGCCGACACCCACTAGACGCATTTTCAGACCCACAATTGGATTTGTACAACAGGATACAGCCAGTAGTGGACCGCGCAGTTCAGCTCGCGGTCCAGGAGCTGGCTTCTGCCAAAGGGGGCCCCGGCAGTACCGACCCCGTCAGTGTCACCACAGCCGCTGGCGCAGCGGTCTCGCCAATAATGTGTGGAGTCCACGCGGTTCCGTCTATGGACAACTTGCATGTACACGTCCTTTCCAAAGACATGTACTCTCCTCTGATGAAACGAGCCACCCATTATCATTCGTTCAATTCCAAGTTTTTCATCCCTTTCCATACCCTGGCCAAGGACACCATCCACCAGTGGTCTCGGGCGCTAAACGCTCAGGGGCAGCTCAGCGACGAGTTTCGAGCTGAAATGTATTCAATTAGCAAGCAGCGATTGACCTGCTGGAATTGCCACGAAGACTTTAATCGGTCGTTCACCGCGCTTAAGCGCCATCTCGAGCACGAATGGGAATCAGCAACCCTCAGGGGAGCTCAGGTGAGCCGGTAAGAGGGCCGCAGAGGGCCGCAGACCCAGCGGGCCCTCCAGACCAGGTGGGACCCACGGGCCTACTGCGAACCCTGTACGACAAGCGACAAACCCAATTGGCCCAGCTGGATTACTAACCAGCCGATTATATACCGTGGCATGCTTCATAATCAATGCATCTTATCATTACCAGACGGTCAGTCTTTGCCTATCTCCTCCCCTCCATCCCAACCGTTGCACTCCACTCCCCTCCTCGATCCTAGCCCGCGCTGTAGCCTGGCCTCCTTTCCCAAGTGTGACCGGTTATGCACTCTGTGCACGGCTGAGAGCGAATAATATATAAGTTTGGCCGGGCGCAAACTTTTCACCTATTCTACATCCAGATTGGATCAAATTTTTTTGCCAATGAGGTGGTGAGGGAACTTGACCCAGTCTGGGTACGACGATATCGCGACCCGACTGCGTTCCTTGTGGCATTGTCATTGACAACTGTTATGGTATGTACGATAGCGTGCTCTTGATGATGATCCAACACAACAATCAAACTAGAGTTTGTGAATATCTCATGATCACAATTTCAATCTGATTACGAGCATCAGTACAAATGGACTTGGCTAACGTTAGAGGTATGTTACACGAGAGACGTTGAAATGATGAAATACAAAAACAAGCTGGAATTACCTGCTGAACAATTCTTGTTGAAACCGTTTTTGCTGCAACACTCCTGATTCAACTACAAGGTGTCTTGGATATAGACTAACTAGGTATGTGCTGTTCCTTGTCTGCAAATGACGATCCATAGCACTGGGCACTGAAAGACATGAGCCGATAAGCTTTTTAGTGGGCTTAGAAACCCCACGTAACCGATTTTTGCAGGGTTACCGCGATGAATGAGGTTGAGCTAGTTTGAGCTAACACCAGAGTCTGATTTGTCAGCTACAGTAGTATAATGCATATGGTAAGTTTGGTGGTGACTATGATTATGATGATTTCTAGATGACGAGTCGTATTCGAGCTTCTCGATGACGATACTCCTTTTTTTTACCATTCATGCTTTGCTGAATCATGGCTGTTTTTGACGTGACCAATTCTAACATCAGCTTTATAGGAACGCGGTCTTCCACTCACGATTTAGTCGCGATATCTTTTTTCACCCTGTTTTTTCTGTCGTTAAACGTCGGCGTTCTCATTGGCGATGATGATATAAATATTCATTGACAAGCATATGTCTGATCCTAATGATTACGAATATTGACGTCTGAGCCAATGAACACTGGTAATGGTAAGTACGGTAGAGATGGATAAAGTGATGATTTAAACTCACGACGGTCAACTGCAGCCCAAATTACGTGGCTTTGATGAGATTGCCGATGACACGGCACCTATCTGATTCCATCAAGTTATCATCATGGCGATGAATTTTGCTAACATTAGTTCTATGCCTGTAGACCGTTATACATTATTCATTACACCTGCTCTCCCGCAAATGCACTCTCAATTGGCTTGTCCATAATAACGGCATGGCCAAGAATGCAAATTCCAGATGCACCTAACAACCATAGTAGCGTGGACAATGGCGACGCAAAAATACCGAGAATCAGAGACACCACAATCAAGTACGTGTATAAGGTAGACGAGGTGACGGTAGTAAATCCAAGATTGAGATCCTCTCCTCCCAAGTAGCCAATTGCAGTCATTCCTACCACCACGAAAATGACCAAAAATAGTAACCGGGCATTGGTGATGAGTGAGTACAGAGACAGCAGAAAGAAGATGGCTGCGTAATTAGTAGAGAAATGGCCGAGGTTGAAGTTGATTCGAGACTGTGCATCACCCCATCCAGCAGGTTTGCTCATTCGCTTGAAATCGAAAAAGTCCGTAGGGGATCGAAAGTTTGCCAGACGCGACCTGAAGTTTCCAGCTTCATCCTGAGTTAGTACACGACAAGCAGGGAAGACAATAACGCGCAGCAGGGCCCTGGAAGTAATACGCGCAGTAGGGCTCTGGGCCCTTCAAGTGCCCAAATGTGCGACTATGAGCTTTACTACTCATATCGAGCATGCTAGCATGCCAAAGCTCCCGCCATGCTCTCTCAACTAGCAATCCGTCCATGCCAGATATTCATACTCACCCTCAATCGGTCCAGAGAGATTCCGTTATCAGAACTCAACAGCTACTGTTAGTACACAAACACGCGTGTTTTCAGACAAAATTGGAAAATCCAGTCAACTTACCGGAAGCTGGGAAAGCCTCGACGTAATTGCCTCCATGACGGTTATATTCTTGAGTATCTAGCAGTCGTTATTTCACTCATCGACTGACGTGTTCTGAAATTTCTGCTGGAGTTTTTCAGCCGCCCCTAATCCACGAGGCTCGACTGCAGGGCCCAAAAACGCGGGAGGGGGGAAACGCAGTATCTGGGAGAGATTGAGTGAGGCAGCGAGGGGTAACGGAAGGCGAGTGAGGACGAGCGATGGCCGAGTGATGATGTTGCAATTGCTGCGTAGGCACGAGTAGATATATATAACTCTTAAAATAGGCTAGACCCTGACTCACGTTCTGACTCACAACACAGATGTTGCGGTGCCACCATTGGTATGCTGAGCCACTGCACACTGAGTAGCGACGACTGTAGTAGCTGCGCCTAAGTCTGCCCTTCACTACCGCTCTATTTCTGTCCCACAGCCTCTACGCCTCGCAATAGAATTTAGACGGGAGCTGCAGGAGCCGCAGCTCATCCCCCCAGTGCCCAAACACGAATTTACGAATACTACTAGCATGACTATGCTTCCGCTGGCTAGCTGGAATGTCGCCTGCTGAAATAGCTTACTGTTTCTGCTTTGCAATGCCTGCACTCTGGTGCGTCCACTCGCCATTATAGTTACAATATAAATAATCAGTTTTCTCCTGTTTTCTTGGAATTGCAGGCAACAATTCGGATCTTGTCCGCATGAACTCCTTCTCCGTTATCCATCTTAAATTGTACGTCCTTGACAATGAATGTCCATACATCGTCGCAGCATCGATAGGTATGTAGATGCCCCTTCAGTGAAAGCCTGGTCTTGATTTTGTCCCGCAAGTTATCGGACATGACCTTGTCGAATTGGGACAGTACTTTCATTGCTAGCTGGGGCTGGATACTCGAGTCACTAGTTAGAATCTGTGGAGCAGAATACTGGGACTGGGATACCGGGTGGCGGCCACCGACAAAATAAGTGTGGGTCCTTTGCCATTGCCGTCGCCAACACTGCAGTACTTACGAAATTAGCTGGTCTAATGCATCTGTCAAAGCAGCACCGATACTACCGTTAGCTCACAACTCCACATAATCACCGTCCACACAATTACCGCGTTCAAACTCACCTGCTTCGACGATACAACTCGTAGTATTGAATGGAGCTCATGATGGTGCGATTGGCTCTCAAATGCCGTCGTTAAAGCCTATAATCTCACCAAAACCGCCAGAGTCCAAAATCTGGGTGCATCGGAGTATTTATATGATTTCTAATCCTCGCCCAAAAGTGTCCATTCGCCAGAGAAAGCACGGCTGGCCAAAGTGGGTTAGGGTGCGTTCCAGAATATTCTCGCGCACCCAGTCTCAAGTGTACGGGCCCGAAATTCTCCATATATATAAATAGTTGGACCCGGTTCAGCCACTGGGATTTCGTCTACCTCAGCAATAGCAGAATCTAAGAAGAAGAACGTGCTATCATTCGGTGCGTTACCTTTGCTTTCGCCGTTAGGAATTGTAGACTGGTATTGGAGCATTGTCCAAGCCAAATAGTTAGCCGGTTGTGTGTGGAGCATTGTATAGCTACTACTTTTGTGGTGACCGAAGTTTGAAATACATCTGGTGACAAGGAAAGGTATTTGCTGTGAAGTCTGAAAAGATAGTGCAGTGACTTATTCCCTCCTTCATATTAGTTAGCCGCCGAAGATAATTTCTCGGAGATTGTTGGTTCGTGGCACAGACCGTTCATCCTCATCATTTTTACCCTTTGAGCATACCCCCAGCATTCACAGGTCGACATGACGTCGGTCGTTTATTACAAATTCAAGTCTCAAAAGGAGCCGTCTCGAGTGAACTTTGATGGTACTGGAATCTCGGTATTTGATTTGAAACGAGAAATCCTTCTCGCCAACAAGCTTGCCGCTACTGCCGACCAATTCGACCTTCATATCATCAACCCGGATACTAAAGAAGAGTATGAAGATGATTCCGAAGTAATCCCACGGTCAATGTCTGTTATGGCCCGGCGATTGCCAACCTCCCGCCCAGGAAAGGATTCAGCAATTAAATATGTCACCGGCGCAATGCCAACAATGTCGCGTAGGGGTGGCCCTGGATCCGCCCAAGCACCGGCCCCGAGCGCTCCTGCTTTGCCCACTTCAGGTGCCGGGGCAAGTGGTACTGAAGACGACATGATTTCTGCAATGTTGCAGCAACAAGGCGAGCAATGGAAACAGACTCAAGAGCATATGGCCAATGCCGCGCCTGTCTACCATTCCAAAAAGGGCCCAATTCAACCTGTACCGGATCATCCTCCTCCTCCTGGGTATATTTGCTACCGATGTGGGCAGAAAGGGCACTGGATCCAGGCCTGCCCTACTAATAATGATCCCAATTGGGAGGGCAAACGAGTCCGTCGAACTACTGGAATCCCTCGATCCATGCTACGAACTGTGGCTAAACCAGATCCCAATGCGGACACGGACAACAACAATTACATGATCAACGAAGACGGAGAGTACGTTGTGGCTGTCGCGGACAATGCATCCTGGAATGAGTTCCAGACTCGAGCCATGGCTCGAAACGAGAAAAAGAATGAGCGACCCGACGATCCAGAGCTCGAGGATCCCATCTCGCATAAGCTGTTTGTTAAACCGGTGAAGACACCATGCTGCGGAAAGACATACTCTGATGAGGCAATTCAGCAAGCCCTCCTTGACCGGGACTTTGTGTGCCCCAATTGCGGCACCGAAGAGGTATTGCTGGATCAGTTGACCCCAGATACTGAGATGGAAGAGCGAGTCCGAAAGTACAAGGAGTCCAAGGCCGCAGCGGCCGCCCCTGCTCCTGCCCCTGCCCCTGCTTCTACTGCTGCTAAAAACCCCGCTCAGGCTGCCACTGAGTCAGCTCAGACTGACTCTGACTCGAAGCAAGATTCCGCAAAGCGGAAACGAGAAGATAGCGAAGGGGCCGAAAGTCAGAAAGTGGCCAAAAAGGACGCTGAGAATGGGAGCAATAGTGGTAATGGACCAGATAGCGGTGAAAAGAAACCCGAAAACGCGAGTGGCAATTCTAGCGTGTCCCCGCCCAATGGCGCTAGCGGTGCTCCTGGATCCAATGGCAACGCCCCTGGTGACAACAAAGGGTCGACCATGCCGCCCAACCCTGCTGCCATGCCATGGATGATGCCTAATGGAATGCCGTTCATGCCGCCGCCAATGCCCGGAGTGCCCATGCCACCATTCATGCCTCCAATGCCAGGTATGCCGATGCCCCCCTGGATGATGCCAATGAACATGATGAACAATCAGAACCAGGGCCAACCGCCAATGGATAATCGCAATTGGAACAAAAATGGCCGACAAGACCGGTACAATAAGGTTCCGCGACAGCGAGATGGCGATGGCAATACCCGGAACTCAGACACTTCTAATATTGACAAACTGTACTGATTATTGTATAGTACTGTTCGTATTTTGCATATTTACTGTATAAAGCATAATCTATTTACCTTCCGATCCATCAAATGTACTGATAGTCCGTCGCTCTAGCAGCCTACAAACACAAGCACAAGCACAGGACGAAGCAACCTCTCCGTTCTAATAGCATGCAAGCTAAGCCCCGCTTGAGAACTGAACAACTGCATACTTGCCCATCCACACCCATTCTCGTTTGTTCTTGTGACCAAGTGCGAGCCATTCTTGCTCGAGTTCTTGCTCTTTGCCCTCGGCTAGCCCAGAGCAGGTGTCGGCCTTGCAAGTTCGAAGGGTGAAGATTTTGACACCGTTTGTAGCAGCAGGTCCAATCGCCTTGAGGAAAGGTGTAGTCTTAGGCCACTCAAGGTCGAACAGCAGCTTTCGGTGATTCAAATCACCCTTAAAGATAACAAGCTTGGACTCAAGCAAATCCTTGCGGACAATGTCTCCACCAGCAGCTCCACCGTCCTTGATTTCCCAAAACGGCTTGGCCGTGGTCCAGAATGGCGAAGTACGAATGACAATGTTTCCATTCTCGTGATACTCAGCCAGTTTTTTGCCAATTACGTCCAGGTTCTCAATTGGTTGGTCAAAGAACTTTGGGTCGACAATTTGACCAAAAATGTTGGCAATATCGGCCGGCAACACATCAGATACAAACCAGGGGATGTTCTTGGGGTGCAGGACAATAGTTTCGGCCAGCTTGGAATCCAGCAAAAACAAGACGTACATCAGGTCAGTAAAGAGCTCGAACCCGGCATTGTCTAGGACAATATCAACACGGCCGCCCTCACTGGCGTTCAGAGCAGCCCACGCGTCGTCGATATCGTTCACAATAACGTTCTTCTCGTTCTTCTTGCGGGTTTCGGCACCTTGGAGCGCCTGGATGTCTTCCAAAGATACATTAGTGAGCAGAGACAAGTCCGTAGCGTTCCCCCACAACGAGATGTCGGTGAACTCGTGAAACAGGATCTTCAAGGCGGCAGCGTTGGTAGATGGGGCGCTCAATTGCTGTTGTAGAGCAACGTAGCGCTTCGCCAACTCGGATACTGCTGATTTAGAGGCCCGGAAAGTGTCGTCTTTCTGGCGCCGGAACAGATCGTAGTGCCTCCAGTGGGAGCTGGCAGCAAAGTAGGTGGACAATTCCTTGTACATGTGACATTCGGAGTATAGCCAAGGAGCAGTAAGCCAAGTCTTGTGGTCAGCAGGTAGAGCATCCAGGTCCTGGTTATAGTCTAGGATATCCTTTCCAAAGATCGCGACTTTGGACTCATCAAACTTTTCCAGGGCCCGGTTGTGTTCAAGGGAGTGCTTGAGTGCGACAATCTTCGCCACAATTTGTTTGCCATCTTCGACCTTAGCATCCTGTCCCGTAGGAATCTCCGAGATGGTTCGGTGGAGATCGTCAATTGCTCCAGTCAGAATGACGGGCCATCTCTTTCTCGCCGAAGTGAATGCGAACGACGATTCGTCGTCGTTGTAGTAGGGAGGAGCCGCTTGTTAGTACGGGCGACGGGAATTGGCATGCAACCCTGGAGGAAGAGACATTGGCACAGCATCCAAGATTGAAGCTACCATTGTGGAGTGGGTATTGTGTGGTCGGGCCTACACATTGTGTTGCACAGCGTGATTTGATTTGCCAAGAGGCCCTTCGTTGTCTGTCTGAACACCCCCCAGACGTGGACCCAGCTCTCACAACTCCAATTCGCCGACAGACAATTCGGTGCCGCACTTCCACTCCATCTTCCGCGACATAATCAATCTTCATTATCCAGCTGCCGTCACTATCCAGCTATTGCCAGAAGTAATCCTTTCTCAGTGCACTTACTAGTTTGAACCATAGTTACAGGATTGCGGTTTCGAGCGATCTGGACTTATTCACTTTAAATCGCAGCCGGTGGAGCTAAGACATGACGTAATCGGAGGAAGAGTCGGATAGACCTATCGTCCCAAAAAGCGGCGAAAAGCGATACTTTAAAGGCCCATTGTCAATTATGGACCAGTGTAATTCAGTGCAGAAAGTATTGCCTTTCTCACTCGCGCAATCCCGCCCTACCCCTCTTTCCTCTCTTCTCTGTCATCCCCCCGCTCCCTTCTCACCTCCCTAATCGTTGCTACGGTTTATCCCGAATGGGCGCTCCTTTGGTCCCAACAGGAGCGGTGCGGCTGCACTGGCTGACCGCCCTCGAGGGCCGGAGATCACAGTGGGGTGAAATATTCGATGCCTGATATAGTGAGGGGAGACAACTGAGGTTACTGGCTGACAGACTGACAAGCAGGTGGCATGTCGTTGAAGGAGAACTACGCTAAGGCTATCCAGCTGGAAAATGTGCTGTTCTCAAGTTCTGAGCGCGGCGACTCTGAAAGCTTTCAAGGCAAGGTCCGCGCAGCTGCAAAGGCTTTGGTCGGCTGTAAGGCCCAGATCCAGCAGCTATCACTGTTTAGTGCTAATGAAGGAGTAGACGACGTTTCAACTACGGATTTGCAATACCTTGGTGTGGCCTAC
Source organism: Blastobotrys peoriensis (assembly GCA_003705735.3). Lineage (NCBI taxonomy): Eukaryota > Fungi > Ascomycota > Dipodascomycetes > Dipodascales > Trichomonascaceae > Blastobotrys > Blastobotrys peoriensis. Next base: position 17,438 of record PPJJ03000102.1, on the reverse strand, counting down.
CACCTGGCGAGAGTGTACGAAAAGGTCCAGCCAACTAGGACTGGCGACAGCGGAATTCTTCGGATGCGGGTAGCTGCTCTGGAGGAGTCAATTGAGAATTACCTAGAGTTTTTGGAGCTGCTAGACTCGTATCGAATCTTAACTAACCATATGTCGGCCACGCTGAAGCGAGTATTGAAGCAGAAGGCCACTGAGCCCGAGAATTACTTATTTAGCATCCAACCCGCAGACGCCAACGCCAAGCGTGCTGACAAGATTGAGCGATTCAAACTCGAGAGAGCTCTGGCAGCTAAGCTGGACAAGATCGAGGCTGATCCAGATCGAGCCAGTGGTGGCTATGATGATGAAGAGTCGCGCAAGACGTTACTGGCCGAGCAGGGCCTCAATGCATTGAAGACACTGTCTGCGCTGGAATCAATCAACATGGAGCGGCAGATGCTGTCCTCACAAATTTCGGCGTCGTCTGTAATCAATATTGAAGGCGGCGGCGGAGACTCGCGTCAGCAGCAGAGCAACCAAGACAAGTTGGATGAATCTGGGTATACTGCAGGACGAATTGATGCAGATAGTTCTAAGAACCCGCTATTAGACCGCAAAACTGGCAGAGTTCTTCGACCGTTCATGCTTGTTTCAAGTCGAGATCAGATTAAAAGGACCGTTCAAGGCACTGGACAGCAATTGCCGTCTATGACTGTGGAGGAGTATTTGGACGAGGAGTTCAAGTCAGGTCGAGTGCTTCAAGGTGGAGAGTCGTCTGCCCAGCAGGAGTCCAGCGATGAAGACGACGACGAAAAAGCTAACCAAAAGACGTACAAGGCTCGAGAATGGGACGAGTTTGTCGAAGCCAACCCGAAAGGATCTGGGAACACAATCAATCGAGGTTAGGCATCCGGGGTGACCCGGGGCGAAAATGGATAATTATCTGTTACGCATTTGTTGCCTTACGAGAATAGTTGCATATAATGCATGTAGTGCATGTCAGAAGTGGTGAAGTGTCAGCTTTGATAGCCATAGCCGCCATACTACAACGGAGTAGCTTACGGTACAGGCTGGCACATCAGATATCCAATTCACTTCCGCAACAACGACATCAATTGATATTCTGTATCGTTTTTATACTCTAAATTTGCCCCTCCTTACTGCTTCGCTTCAATTTCATTAGATCCCCCTCCTTTTTCCCGTGCCCCACGCGTGTCGTTTCGTGATGCCCGCGCCGAACGGCTTTTAAACATTTTCTCCATCCAACAAAGTTCACGCCTGCCACCAATACGCGACCCTTAATGACTCCGAGAGTACTGAGCAGATACAAGGAGGCAGTGCTCCGCAAACGGAGCGAGGAATTGGGGTCAACCCCTCTTCAGCTCGAATTACCATCCCCTGACTTGGGCGAATACCGATCCAGACGGGGCGAGGACGCCAAGTCGGATGCTGAAAATTCGTACTACCGCGACTATGTGGCATCGGAGGGAAACATTTTCAGTAGAAATGTGGCTCGAAAGGACACCGAAAAGTCGCCCAAAACGATCAGTTGGAGTCTTGTGAAGGCCTCTCGAGTGATTGAATTGGAGCCAGTCGATTTGCGCGTTTCGCCGGGGGCGCTGGCCCAAACGTCGAGTCCAATGTCGCCATTCCGAAAAATCCAGCTTGTACTACCAGCGAAAGTTCGGCCAAATTGCATTTGCATCAGCGAGACCGATGATAACATCGTCATTGACTTTATCGTGACCACAGGCTTCTTGTACACTTGCAGCTTCCCGTTTACTGATTTTCTCACTGTTCAGCCGACCATCTCGAACCACAGTCGGCACTGGAGAAGCATAAAGAGTCCTTTCCCGTTTGACATGAAGAAGCCAATGCTACTCCACGCAGTCTCCTCCCAGCTATTAGTAGCTCCAATTGTCGACGGCACAATGGTCAAATTCGAGCGTGAGGAGCCGCTGGGTGATATCACCTCTAATTTCTTTCACGACCCCAGCTCCGGCCTATCAATCTCAAAGCTCTTGCCGTGGTCGGGGTCAGATCGTGTTCCCGGAAAGCCAGATTTGTCCCTTCGAGCTGGCGTTTCGGTCGCACATGGTAAGGACCTCGTCGCAGTGCTTGGAATAGATGGCATTATCAGAATCTGGAGTACAATCACGTCGCGGTTATTGAGTACTGACATTCGAGTGCCCCAGAATGACTTGAACCTCGCATCTCGAGTATCTCCAAGACTGGCAATCCAAAATGACCTGCTGCTCGTGTATACGCCGTCAGCCGATGTTGGGCTGTTTAAACTGTGGAAGATTTTGAGCCAGAACAATGGCAATGCCATCCAAATTGATGATCTGGGCTCAGATTACGAGGTGGACGCAGATACTCCGGACCAGTCTGCGGTGTGGCTGTTAGCTGACCTCCAGTTGACTGGCGCTGGCCCCACAGTGGAAGTTTGGGCGTTGTGGAAGAGCGACACTAGCTCGTCGGTTCACTCAGTGGTACTCGGAGAAAACTCACGCCGAGTGTGGTATACATCATCACTCGGCGTGGAGCACAATAATGACTTCACCCGGCATTCAGAATTGTCACCTGAGGATGAGGCAGAGCATTATTTGGTGAAGATCTTTGGCCCCGACGGGTTCAGTCGACAGTCAATCCAAACTGCCCTGCCAATCTATGCCGAGCACTATGGCCTGACTGCTACGATTCCTGAGAGTGAGTATTCAAACCTGCGATTACTCGTTTCCAAGACTGTGGGATCAGCGGTGACGGTTACTGATGACAATTTCAAAACCTATCAAAATGACCTCAGCTTACAATGGGTACGATTCTATCGATTGTGTGACGAGCTTGAGAAGCAAGGGTCGGAGGCGCTTCGCCTTCATATCGATAATGATGGCAACCGTTATGTGCGCAAGTCAGCAGTGGTTGCCGTGATTCGAGACTCTGCTCCGATTGAGGTGCTTTACTCGAACCGGGCTACTGCGCCAGCCCAGTATGTGGTCGATGAAACTGCCATTGTCACTAATCTCGAGCCAGAAATAGCCCAGTCTATCTTGGTGCTACTGCAGATTCTCTACAACTTCCGTCAGACCTTGTCGTATGGCCTTCAGAAGGCGGTCACGGCAGCACTGGAAGAGGACTTTGCAAGCCCTCACCGATTCCTTACACTGGAACGGGAGGTTAATATTTATGAAAGCTATTTACAGGCTCACCTGGCTGAAAGCTCATTGGGAGTACTGATTACAGAGCTAGACGTGATTCCAGAAGAGGACCGCGACAGTATTTTGCAGGAATTGGCCGCGATCATTCGCCGACCTCACTCAAATGAGACGGACGGGGTACTGTCTCCTGTGGGTGCCCAGCTGGTGACGAGTGAAGCCCATGACTTTGCATATGCATCACGGCAGGTGACGCTCGACGTTTTAGCAGTGTCATTGGTCTCGAGCTGCGAGGAAGGGCTTTTCCCCGAGCACACCGCCGCCTACGCCAACTATCTCCGGCTACTCAAATCCCTAAGTTTTGCTTTGGCGATAATTGCCATTTCAACTCCGACTGAGGCGCCGGTTGCTGGAGCTGATGCTGGTAATGACCCCAGTAGCCAGCAACTAGAGAAGACAAGTTCGGCGAGCACCTTGTTTGAGCAGTTGATTGTCAACACGGCTATCAACTCGTATGGTACGGTTTGGGCGAAGCTGTTGGACAAGCACAGCGTCGCGGAGATTGTCGCAGATATGCATGTGCGGGGGTTCCAGCGGCACATTGAAACGTTTGCAGCTAAGTTCAGCCCAGGCGACGCTGTATCGACCTTCGTTATCGGAGCCGCGCTTTTGTCTCGAGACCAGACTACTGCCGTTACGCTTCTCAAGCAGGCGTCAGTCGGCATTGCTGCAGACGAGCTGAGTGACTCCGAGCTGCAGATTCTGGAGAGACTACATCCTGGACTCGGCACACCGTTGAACTCGCTTCATCGGTACTTCTTTACACTGTCTGAATACGCGTCAGAAGTTGGAGTGCCGTCGGCTGCACTGGAGTTTGCCAAACTGAGCAACAGGAATGCGTTCAAGGTACCCCGAGAGCAGGCGATTCATATTTACAAGCGGATCGTAGATTGTGCAGTGAGTGGCCAGTTCTACGATGATGCGTACAATGCGGTGGTGGAAATCCACATGCTGTCGCCGGTCGAAGCTGAGACCGCCATGGAGATTTTGGTCGAGGCCATGGCCGGTACAGGAGACGCCAAGAGGCTTTGCGAGTACCCGTTTATTGGAATGACCGACGCGGTAACGTCAGTTTTGACTGAGAAGAGCCAGCGGGCCAGGTCTGAGCCCGCTCAGGTAGGAGGTGTCGAGTATTTCAAGGTGCTCTACGGGTGGAGCGTCGAGCGAGGTGACTTCCGCAATGCCGCCTCCTGCCTCTACAACCAGCTGCAATTCCTCAAGACCAAGGCTCTCAAGCTGACTGGCCCCGCCTCGGACCACCTGCAGATTATTGAGCTCTACATGGCAGTATTGAATGCGCTGAGCACGATCCCTGGCAAGGATGACCGATGGCTGCTAGCTGAGGTGACCGAAGGTCGAAAACAGTCGGCACTTTCATACGACGACATTTACAAGGAGTACAATGACTTCGTCCTCAACCAAATGACCGACATTTTGAAACATTCTTAGACTCGGTGACCCACCTAGCTCTGGTGGTGTGCTGTGGGCCACTGTGTGGGCCTTAGTTTCAGGCTGTCTCAGCAGTCGCAAGTCGCCGTACTAGAAAAATACAGTGTGTAATAATGAATTCTGACGAGATCACAACCAACAATGGGACTAACAAAGCCAATGGGGCCAACGTGGCTAATTAGACCGGGCAGGTCATTGGCACTCGCCAGCCCTAGTACAGTACTAGGTCGCCGTGTTCCAATCAGCGCTTTGCCAGCTGCGATTAGACTGCCTACAAGGCTGGCAGCAGGGTTTCACACGACCCCTCCGTGCGGTGAAAAGATGATCAATCTCAGCGAGCACCCTGTAATCAAGAAGCTGCCAATAGCGGTTCAGCGATACGCAGTCAACTTCTCGCATACACCGGTGTCGTACCTGACGTCGTTCATCATTCTTCATGAATTGACTGCGATTGCGCCCCTGTTTGGAATCTGGGGAGCTTTCCACTACCTTGATTTCGTCCCCTCCGGCATGCCAGACTGGCTGCTGGAGAACGGGACCCAGTTTATCAACCTACTAGCAGAGCGTAACGAATGGGATTTTGCTTCTACGGAATCCGGTGCCAAAAGTATCCTTGAAGGAGCCGCTGCATACGCCATTGTGAAGCTACTTCTTCCACTACGGGCAGCGCTCTCTTTATATCTCACGCCTACGTTTGCGCGATGGGTAGTGATTCCGTTTAGTGGCATATTTAAGGTTTTTGCCCGCAACAAGAATGCGTCTCCACCTGAGGATGAAGTATGGAATCAGCAGCTGAAGACTACAGTCAGGCGGAAGGACGTTTCTGAGCCACCGAACGAACCAAGCAGGTTCACTCAACCGACCCAGTCCCAGGCTCCTCACGGTAAAGTTGAAGAAAAAGATAAGCCCCCCACCTTGTGAAAGGAGGCTCTGTGTACTTTGCTACGTAGTAATGATATCATGACGAGATGATTGCCGAGATGCTACCGAAATTCTCGAGAGACCTCCTTAAACCGTTCCATGTAAATCTGGATAAACGATTCACTAGTTAGTACCGCCCATCTCCAATGCCTCGGTGCCCTCGGTGACTTACGTGAAAAATGAATGATGCGACCCGTGTGAAGAGACCAAGTTATGGGCCAGCTCATGGGCCACAACGGGATACCAGTAGTTCATGGATTCAACCGCGTTCCAGCTGGACCCAGCTGCTCGTCCTGCCTTTCCAGAAAGGGTCTGGTAAAAGTAATGAAGATTGAAAAACAGACTCCCTCCAAGGTTGAATGCGACAGTCTCGCTCCCTCGATCAACATAGATATGGAATGATTCCCATCGACACTCGTATACCTAGTTAGCCAAGCCCACCTTCCACCTCACTGCAATTCCAGCTGCCCTCGCACTCTCACTCACCCTCGATAATGCAAATAGGATCGACTTTAGTCTGCTCGCCTCTATTAGTTCGTTCTCAGAACACCCCTCTTGGCCCGCACGTACAAACATTGGAGGTCCTCCATCTATCTTCGTCGCGTACTGCAGGTCTGTGGGAGTTAGCTTGTTACAGACAGCGGTGATTTCGCGCTCGTCCACGTCGCGGATTGTGTCTTTAACCTCAGATTTGTTGAAAGGTCTGGAGTTTTGTACCGCGGATTTTAGTTGGTTCGCAGTGCGAGTTAGCGACGGCTCAGACTTGCCTCCAGGTCCGGGCCTCATACCCACGTCCGCTCCAGATCCGACTCCAGAACCAGCTGGTAGTAATTGGCCAGCTCCTAGGCCAGAGGGCGGCAGACCTGGCCCTTGGATTCCTTGCCCGGAAGAGCCTTTGGTACGCTGTAAGAACGACTTGCGGATCCTCTGTAGCATCCCAGAATCATCAGACCCAAGCATTCCAGACCCAGATCCGGAGCTAGAGCCTGCACTGCTAGACTGCTTGAGCTGCGACTCGAGAGAATTCTCGCCCTGCTGCTGCTGTTGTAACTGCTGCTGGGACTGGAGTTGCTTCTCGGCAGCAGGTTGGGGAACAAGACCCTGGTTCTTGACTGGTGGCTGACGCACTGACTGGGCTCTCGCTTTTTCAACCTCTTGCGCCTGAGCAGCTTCTTTCTGGATTCTTTCCAGTTCTCTCTTGTGCTCTTCCTTTTCCCGCTCGGCATGCTCTTCTCGCTCTCGGGCCTCCTCTCGGAGCAACCTTTCAACATTGATGCCTTTTCGGCGCAGCAGCCCTAGATTCGAGGATAGAAACGTCTCCAATAGCATCACCTGCTCTGGATCAGGCTTGAGAATGACAATTCTAATAAGGGCTCGACTCAGGTCATACCAGTCAATCTGCCACTGCTTCACATTTTCTGCCGTCACATACAGTGTTCGATGATCTCGAACATCGATCCATGCAGAGTACCTCTCCACGATGACGGGCGTCTTGATTCCACCCAAACTAGCCCATCGGTCAATTGTAATAGACGAGAGTGTCTCAATGCGCAGTTTAAGCAACTCGGAGGCCTGGATTCGTGCCAATTCAGGTTTACGCTCAAGAAACAGACTTACCCGCTCAACGATGTGCTTTCGTAATCGAGTGATTACTTCTTCATGTCCCCCCACTGACTGGCCAATATTTAGCCTTTCAAATGAAATATCACTGAAATTGCGAGATCCAAGCGCCAGGTAGAGCTTCTCTAAGTTGGAATCCTGAGGTGCGCTGTAAATATGTTGCTTGAACATGTCGAAAATGATCACATCATCAACTACTGCAATCTCAGAGGCAGATTTTAACGACAATTCCTCTTTTTCTTTGGTATCGATGCTGTCGCTTCCCTTTTGAGGTTGATAAATTAAAGCCGGGAGAAATTTCGACTGCTTCAGCTTTTCCAATAACTGATGGTTGCGGCGGAGAGACTGCCAATTACTCGACATCAGTGACAGAAACTTCTCGTAGTTACGTCGTCCCCCTGCCATACCATAGGCCCTCGCAGGCTGCGCAGCTATCATGAAAGCGACTTCTGGCAAGCCAGGCTGGAATCGAAGACCAATTTTCAACAGAAAAGGCATTGTGTTTGCAGAGAACGGGAAATAATCAAACATCCCTCGGAAGAGCTCTGTCACCGTCCCAGATTCAGGGTCAGCACTTGAAGCCTGGTCAATAAATGCGCGCTTTGGATACTGGAGTTTGATATTCTCACCTTTTTCACCCTTGTCAACGATTGGAATAACTTTAACGGCCTGAATCTTTTGGACATGGTCCGCAGTTAGCTTGTCTGCATGCTTTGAAAGATAAGCAAACAGCTTGTGCGCTTGGGTAATCGATCCCGGGGGGTTTTTCACCAACCAGTGAGTCAGGGTAGAAATTGGAGGGGAATTCTGAACTCCCAGTTTCCATGCCACCTCTCTATACTTTGAGAGCACTACAGGGTAGTGGAGCAATTCCAGCTCGCTATCAAGATAGCATTCAGCGGGGGATTGAAAGCTGGCAGTGCCATTCGTCATACAAGGCACAATGCGAAGATTGTACTTCGCGACCACCTTATCATTGTACGAGTTTGCCTCAAAATTGTCCAAATAATACTTCAGAGCTACCAGCCGAGTGCTTTCCGAAGCAACTCCCGCAGTGAAAAGCTGCATTGAGGCCGGATACTTCTGGAGGCCAACATCAAACAACATACTGGCCTCCTTGCTGGTTTCATTCCACGAGTCCCATTTCAATGTCTTGAACCCAAGGGTCTGGAGGTCTTTACTCGGAGCGTATAGCGAGTTGGCCTTATATAGCTTGCCGTCAGTCGATTCAAAAAATGAGCTGTTGCGGAGTACTTCCCAGTCTGCTCTTTTCAACGATTTGCGATTAGCAGTCAGGTATTGAACAACATCATAGGTTGACCAATTGAATGACGGGTGCGGTTCATGGAGTAGTTTGAGCACAAATGCCATGTCTACCGACTCACGAAGTCCCAGCGAGAACAGGAAAGACCGTGACGCTCGAACTTCTTTGGAAATGACAGGCAAGTGCGGGAACATTGGAATTTCCGCTAAGTACGCTTCGCTCGGTAATTTCATACCCAATTGTGTGGGAATACATGCCACTCCTCCGAGTCGGTCCTGAATTCTAGCCCGCTGTTCCTTGGTGAGTGACTGCCAGACGTAGTCAACCTTTGAGAGTGTCTTGTTGGCAACATCAAAACTAGTAGTCAGAGACTGCTCAGGAGCCAGTCCGGATTTCGCGTCAGTAATGTAATATAGCCAAGTGACCAAGTCCAATTCCTTAAGCCCAATTAGCTCCAGATCCTCCGGTCGAACATTCTTTGCCAACTTATACGGGAGACAAGAGGGCGGGAGCGGCATCCAGCTCTCTATAACATGACCCTCCTGGTAAAACTTGATTGACGCGAGACCGTAAGTCTCGGCCCCTTCTGACACGACGGTATGCGAGATAATTTGCCCAATCTGTTGAGCAGAGAGCGGGCCATCTCTAATATTCTCAGCAGCCCACTTTGCAAACTGGAGAAACTCCTCTAAGGACAAAGTCCGGCTCTGCACGTCGGTGATAATGTCCTGAGCGGTCACAGTCTTGATGACTCCAGTTCTGCGAGCAAATTCAATAAAATCCTTCGCTCCCTTCAAAACCTCGTCCGGGATCAAAGGGATGCTTTTGATAAACTTAGCGTCACCTGCTATTCTTGCCACAGATGAGGATTTCATGCCCAACTGAGTCGGAATCATTATTGCTGATGATGACTTCCAGAAACCCCCAGATATCCATTGGCCAATTACTGCATCGGGAGTCGTAGGCTGGATTGTGAACTTCTTCAAATTGTAGATGGCATGCCTGTAGTCGGATGACTCGGGGATCAGTTCCATCTCATGATCGTATACCGCTCGCACAATGACACCCGCCAAGTAGAGCATATTCTCGTTCCATGTCTTGACGAACGAATTGGACATATCAATCGCTGTCCTCTCCATTGTAGGGATGAGCTGGCTCATAGAAAGGTGCGAAAGCATGCCTGTGCTCTGTTTTGTAGGAAAGCCGATAAATATTTTAGCGGCATTAACGTCCTTGGGGAAAATGTAGTCTGACAGCGGCGGTTTGAGCTCGGACGAATCGATTTCGGTCAAACTGCTGGTCAACATAGACACGACTGCCTCTTTGGGCGGAGGCTTCATGACGGTGTCCTTCATCTTCTGCGCAAACTGGCGCGACACATTCACACTGATTCTTGCAGTGATCTTCCTCAAGAACGCTGTTACTTCGGTAATATCAGCGGGGTTGGTGGACGAGGTCGCAAAGGATGCAAATAGCTTACGACCGAAGTTGATTAGACTTGCCTTCGTCCCCGTTGCAGATGACTGCGTGACGTTCATGTACTTGACAGAGACCTGGAACGACTCGGACTCGAGGGACTTCAGTGACAACGTCAAATCTGGGGATCGACGGTTCAGCGACGGTGGAATTGACACCGCAGACACTGGCGACGACACTTTTTTCAAGTGCATCAGAGTGAAGCTGTCAAATCTGAGTTCAATTGACTGCAGTGGGACGAGCACAAAGCTCTGAGTCAAAAATGCTGTAAAAGAGGCCAACGTTGGTGCCACTAGAGGGGTCCGGTACGGCAAATCTAGAACCGTTTTCGCAGAATACTGGTCTTTATCGAGCTCGTTTGTTCGGTACCGCAATTGGTCCCCATGGTAGTAGAAATACATCGCCCTAGATCCAGAATGGACCAACGGTTTGTCAGTGACCTCAAACACCGAGTAGAATCCGACACCAAACGCGCCGATTTTGGACTCGTTTGGATTCCCCTTGGCAATTTCACGAAGCCGGTTCCAGTCGTCGTCTTCAAACAGCGCGCCGTCATTTGTGACCGTCAGCCGATTCACCAGTGTCTCGTGGATAGAGTCCAGCTGATCCGCCTGCAGTCCTCCTTCCAAAACGCTTTGGAAGCCGATCACAACATTCGAAGCTTTGGCGTCAGCACTATTCTGGAGCAATTCCCGGTACAGCGCATAGTCTACCGGGTATTTTGTCAACGTTCGAGTGATCAAACTAGTTAGGGCCGTCGCAGCACTGATAATCGAGAACGGAAACTCTCTGCACTTACGCTCGGTGATTCACTGACACCACTTGCTCCGTAGAGTCCCGGCTGTCGAAATCCGACCTCAGCTTACTGTAATCCATCGTGTCACCACTGTGCAACGAAGGAGCTGGAATCGCCACGCGGCCGCTCGATAAGATAACAAAATTAAGGGGAAACGGCCCGCGACCGAACTTTTCAGCGACCTAGAGAGAAGCGATAGGGTGGTAGAGGACAGTGGTGAAGAGCGAGCGCAGTATCGGCAGAAGAAAAGGGTGACGCCAGGTATTGCGCCAATACCTGGCTCTGTACCTCGCGAAATTAGTGAATTGTCATTATAGTAGAATAAATAGTTTTTAGTGGTGAAATTAGGCGTATTCGACAGCGACGTATTCGGGTTCGGACTCCTTCTCCGGCTCTGGGACAGCTACAGTCTCATGATCCAAGTCCAACAAGAAGACAATGACATCGCCACATCTGTATCCAGCTCGGACCAGTCCTTGAGATTTAAATATCGAGCCCAGCATGAAAAACGACATGGAGGCTCCAGTCAATGGCAGAACCAAAATGTACCCAGTGATCTCCTTGAACCAGTTGACTGGTCGACGGTTCTCGGCTTCGGGAGAGTAGAACTGCCGAACCTCGACATTGCCGCGTCGCGGGTATCGGTCTAGACGAAGAATCCGTGAAATGGCAGCATTCGTTTGACGAACCCATTGTCCTATCGGACGAGATCCAGTGAGGTCTGCTACAATTGCTACTCCGAATAGTGGGATGGAGCATACAACGTAGATGGACCCTCTGAGCAGGTACGCCGAAATCACCCCGCAAGCCATGCTCTCTAGAATATGGGGTCAACTGACCTAGGGGCTGGGCCTTCGATCAGGTAAAGTGGATGTCGGATTTGAGGCCTGTCAGTCGCAATGCACTCCACAGGAGTCAGTTAGCACTGTGTGGACTTGACCTGGTGGTCAGTCTTTCCGCGGCAAGGGCAGTACAGGTCCAATTACAACTGGGCCAGGGCGAAATTTCAGACGGTTCGAGTCGTCGTCAGGCAGATGTCGGTGTCTGTGCGTCGACTGCATATTCGCCCCCTTTTCTACTACCGCATCTTCCAACGCCTCCCGACCCCAATGCCTGATCGACCCATCTCGTATCACATTCGTGCCCGAGCTCCGCACTCCGCCCAGTCTCGATCTTCAGGTTGGTATGGCATCAGCACATGCTCCACGCCGAGGTCCGGAGGCGCGGCTGGCAAAAAGTCTAATAAGCTCACACAATCGATGAGCTGACAAGAATTGGGGCAGCAATGGGGGAGACGAGAACAATGGACTGGGTATAATGGTAGAGCGTAGGGGCGCGTAGGGGCAAGTGGGTCAGAGTTCGTAATTCGTATTGTTGTGGTCATATAGAAGCTATTTTAAATAGTGGAATGCCGCATAGAAGGCCGCATAGAGAGCCTGTATAGTATGCCAGTTTCTGCCTGACATCTGATCATGCAAGCGCCGGGAAAGCCGCGTTCCTACGCGTCGCGCGCAACCTTCTTCTGCGACATCCGTACACCAAATAGGAAGTTCAGTCGAGCAGCAGCTGAGTGGTGAAGGTGAAGGGGCGGGATAGATCTGGTCAGCAGAGTGTAAAGGTCAATGGACCCATCCAGTATTCGTAGTATCATATAGCAGAGTGTGAATCTCTCGGTCGTCCTTCATGCCTCGACCTGTCCGTCCTTGCGGTGCGACCAGCGGGCCTGGGGCGTGGGTTATCACTGCCGAAGTGCGGGCTCTCTACACTCTTGGTCCAACCTTCTTGGTCCAGGTTTCTCGGTTAATTGAAACTGTTCATGGGTCCCAGAGCACTCATATATATTCCTCAGCATTCACTAGATGGCTTTGGGACCTTCATAAACTCCTTTGATCACACCTGAGTCTTTAACGAGGCACAATTGGCCCACTTGCCCAGATTCCAGCTCTGCAGTGCTCACAGCTGGGAGGTTGCTGAGAGGGATGCCACGCGTGTTAGCAATCGCAGACAATTTCGTCAAACACGCGACCCACTCTCCTCCAGACGACTGTTCTGCCGCCACAATATCTGCAGTTTGAACGAGCACGCTGTTCTGGACCAGAACATACTTGTTGCCAGCGCACACTCTCAGCAGATCCAGAAACTGGTTCTTGCAAGCGGCAAACCCACCAGGGAGTATGCCAATTGGTTCAACCGTCATGGCCTGTCGTTGCTCCTTTGCCCAGGCAGCTCCAATTGCGCCACCGGGGTGCATCCGGCCAAAGCTCTCCTTGCGTTTGCCCAAATCTGTCTCGAGCATTTCACTTAAGGTGATGGCCAGAGCGTCGCCCACTACCAAGCAAGCGGTTGTAGTGACAGTTGGGGCCGCTAGTCCATAGAGCTTGGCTTCACTGAGCGCAGGCGGTACCTCCGCGGTTAGGATTGAATGCGACCGCTTGGCGAGAACCGAGTCTGGGGTACAGGTCAGGCAAACTGTACATAGCCCCGATGGGGTGTGGTCTAACAGCTTGACTAGTTCTGGGGTACTCCCTGAAGATGTAATCATTACCAGTACGTCGGTAGCCGGGCGGATGATGCCTAGGTCCCCGTGAAGTGCGTCCTGGGGGTGTAGCGACACCGAATGGATGTTGAGAGAGTTCATGGTCGCCGCAATTTTCTCGGCGATTTTGAATGACTTGCCCATAGCCGAGAAGACTACCTTGCCATTCCCCAGTACCGTGTTGTAGAGGATTTGTAATGTCATAACAAACTGGTCTCGAGCAGTGTCATCGCGGTCGTATAACTCAGAGAGATAAGATAATGCACTAGCTTGTCCCCGGATTACTGACTGGGCTGTCGTCAGAACCGATTGGGAGAACTCCACGGGGGGTGTGATAGTAGGGCCTACCATCTCGAGATCTGGGCTAGCAAGATCTGGCTAGCAAGAAACCCGCTTGGCCCGTCTTGAGGGTGAATGTTCCGAAGTCCCGCCTTTGGCCCGTTCTGGACACGAATCTGGTTGGACTGTCTGAATTGCCGGTCCGAAATCCGACTGTCGGCGGCTCGACTTTTTGGGGCCCCAACTGATAAATTTGCTCTGTCGAAGCCTGCCGACCAGCTCGGGTATCAAAAAACTTGCAACTACGACCTCTCCAAAGATTCCAAACTTATCTAGAATGATCTGATCTGAATCACGCCTCCACAATAGTGATGATGCGCCTAACTATGACCCGCCAAGTTAAAATTTCACTAATCCATTCCCGGGTCCCCGCCGACCAAATTGCGCTATCTCACCTCAAAATGATACCTCACAGCCTTATAACGGCCGGATTTTGGCCCGATAAGATTAGCGAAGGCCGTACGGGTGGCGAACCCTTCGGAACGCGAGGAGCAAGCGAGGGCCCGCTGAGGGCTCTGACTGGTCCGTGGAGTGAGAGGACCACCCACCCCTAGGAGTGAGGGGCCAGAGATAACGCACCTAGGATCTGGAGCCGCTTGCTATCGGTGCCATCATTCGCTGGGTGTTGGTGACGCCAGCGCAGCAATGCATTTAGTAACTCCGGCTTATTCTGCTTGGGGTCAATCTCGGTGTAGGCTAGTTCCGGCCCAGCAGCCAGATGGGATCAGTAGTGATAGCATAGCTGGCAGTCATAGTTCGGGCTTTAACAGCGGTAACGGTTTAGTGCCCAGTGGCTGGGGAGCTTGCAGTCAGATGAGCATGATTGGTGTGTGTTCTGTAGCTCTACTGTATATAGCAATAAATAAGGGTCCTGGTGCCAGGGCCGTAGATAGTGTTGCCACTGAATGAGGCATTAATAAAGAAAAGGCGACATGGGCTAAGTGCCGTGGCTAGCATGGATCAATGCCGCAATAAGGAGCTCGCCCACAACCAGTCCCTGACTGTGTCCTCGGCAAGCATATCGAGGCGAGGCAGGTCTGCCTCAAAGTCCGGCTAATTCCCGCTAATGCCAGAAAATGGCCCTAGCCCCAAACGAAATCAACAATTGTACACCCCCAACCTCGCCATGTGAGTGACCGTAACAAGTACTGTAAAAAGAACGGCCGGATAGAGTCAAATACAAGGGCACATCCTCCTCCTTCCGCCTCAATGCCCTCACCCGGGTCGACCTTGTGCCGAACTCGGCAGGCTTGGAAAAAATTCCACCACTTTGCTCGCTGGCAAGTGTCCCCCCGAAGAAGATTCTTCATTAATGGTCCCAACGGCCCATCAATGTACCTCCATTCAAACGGATGAAACTTTTGGCGGGCATCGCTCCACGACAACTTTTTGTCTCCCCACGTCCCTTTGTAGGTCAGCCAATTCCCATACAGAGCCTCCCGGCCGGGATGGGACCCATTGGCAAATGTCACGTTCTCGCCATCATACCGATAAGCTAGATAGTTCTCTCGCGGGTCCCACAATGGTCCGCGGTCGGTAAAATCTGAGAGCATGTAGTACGGCAGGTCGTGCGAGTGCTGCCCCACAGAGGCATAGTTTGCATGTGTCCCGCGAGCAGAAAAGATAATTGGGCGGTCTCTATCAGTCGATAACTTTTCCATAGCAGAGAAATGGTACGCAGACCCCCCGCCATGGGCTGACATCCAAACCACAGTTGGTTCACCATCCTGGAACCGCACTAGAGAATGCTCCCAGTCTCCTACGTGGTTTCCGTAAGGGCCGCCTCCCATGACGAATGGGCCGAGATTAAACGAGTAAAAATAAAACCAAAAAGCATCTACTCTTCCGTCGCCCTTGTCAACTACAATCAGGGTAGCGGGAGCATGAGCTATTTTGCCAGTCTCAATATCCGGCACGTTGTGCCACCCAGTTATCCAGTCGGGGTCGCTATCGAAGTCGTCAATCGCAGTCATATACAATTCTCCAGCAGAGTAGTTGCCAAAGTCGGCGAGGTCGCTGATCAGTAGTGTCCCATTGTCCGACACTTGGTTACCGTCTGCATCTTGGAGAGTGAACTTCTTGACATATCTGTCAATTCCATACGGCAGGTACCGTTCTTCGGAGTACAGGTACACCAGTGGAGTGTGGCGAGTGACATATTCAGGGATAGCATATGCCACCACCGTCGTAGCGAATGCAACTATATACCAGATGGCAACCATGGTTCATGACCAGCCTCCCCTAGACGCACAAAAAGCCAACTGGTACAGAGCACCAATGAATCCAACGGACCCGAGAGTTGAGACGGGAGAACAAAACGCAAAGGAACACTGGCCCCCAAAAATATATGTGTCAGTCCACAGCGTGCTTCGATCGCAGGCCGTCTATCGTACGATGCTGTCGTTGACTGATTCAAGCACGTGGTTGTCGGAAGATAATAATAAGCGAGTGACGGTCGAAATTAGACTAGACAAGAGTGCTGCGCGGGACTAGGTACCCTGCGCCGTGTTGAAGAAATCAAACCGCTCCAAACCGATTCCCCACTCCTTGTGTCAAAACGGCCCAAGCGTGAATAACTCGGAATCCCCTACTGATCCGGGGTGGCCGTGATGAGCATGAGCGCGCGGCTGGCAGCCGCAACGCAGTATAAAGCCGATACCGAACTAGGGCCCCTCCGACCGGCCACACTGGCAGGGCTAGAGACATAAGGGTCAGGCTAGGGGAATCAGGGTAGACTAGGGAGGCAGAGCCGCAGAATCAGCACTAAGACGGCAACGGTACCTAAATTATGAATTGTATACGATATGAAGGTGTGGATGTCAGGGTGGTGTGTGGCTTAAGTGAATCGCGTGACTTGGTTGGTGCAATCCCAGCATTAGGGCGGATTGATGTCTTGTACAGAATCGCTTCGCCTTGTGCTTTGCTTCGCCCTGGTCTCGGCGTGAGCTCGCTACCGAACCATCCGTGGTGAGACATGACCTCATTAGGCAGCCGCGAAGCAGGAACTAGAACTGAAGGTGTAGATCAGCCGCTCCAAGGGGCAGGCTAATCTGAGAGTTGGAGACGTACAGGGTTAGAGATTGGTATAATGGATTGGCACGGTGCTATCCGTCATGTTGGTGATCTACTGCCACTCTGACTATACATTGTCTCTGTAATTCTGCCTTTCTTCGGGGCGGTTTAGGGCACCTATACAGCTTATGCCGCCTATGTCACTCATGTCACTCGGGCCCAATGCCTCGCAGTGCAGTGACCGTGCGGCACTATCGTCCGGCACTCTGGTTTGCCATACTTTTTCCGATTTCTGGGGTAACTGGACGGGAACAGCTCTCATATAACGAACAATGGCAAAGCAACAAGGTCGGTTACGACCGAATGGTTGGCAGTAGCATCCTACCCGGACAATTACAAAATTGCGAATTGCGTTTTTAATATCAATTCTCAATTCTAATGCGGAGTATTAAATTCAGTGCTCCAGATATACTGGGCGCCTTAGCCCACATGTGCCTACTGCTTAACTGCGTTAGGGACGAGCGCCCTTGGAAATCAGAGTGTCTTGACTAAAAGGCAGAGAATGGCCGATTATTTAACCCGCCTCTAGCTGTTGCTGTCTGGCGGCGAATGTCCGACTATCCTGCAGTCATCCAGCCTAGTTCAATCAGTCTAGCCAATTAGCTACATCTATTCACCCATCAACCAACTGTCCCACCAAGGGTCTGTCCGCATTCATTAGGTTATAGGTATCGGCCATTAAAGTCTAAACTGAAAATCCTAACTACGCCGCGTACCGATGACACCGTACCCGCCCATTCGAGTCCTGCCCAGTCGAGTCCTGCCCACAGT